>VXAL01013955.1:1532-28553 GCA_013399475.1 Chauna torquata
CGGGGAAGCCCACGGAGAGACGGGGCCGCTCCTCCGACAGGCGCTGCGGGCTGCTGCGGGGCAGCGGCGTCAGCTCGCTGGGGGAGCCGCTGCGTCTCTGCCCTCTTTGAGCCTGAAATACGCTCCTGTCCCTGAGCAAGCTGGGGACGAGCCTGGTCTCGCCCGGTGCTGCTTTTTAGTTGCGATCGCTGCCCTGCCCGGGAAAGGGCCGCAGCTCCCGGGGGCCTCCGGCTCCCACCACCCCGTGCCGGCGGCCATGCGGCCGCCCCCGCGCTCCCCCCTGCGCGGGTTCGCTGCCGCCCGCTGGAGCTCGGCTGGGCCCGGAACGGGTTCCCCGCGCCGCTGCGTGCCCTCGGCTCCTTTGCGGAAACCGGGCGGCGAAGCGGCGGCCCCGCTGCCCTCCGGTGACCTGGCCCCGGCGCGGCTGCGGCGTGGGAGCGGCTGCGTCCCGGTGTGCGTGTGCTCGGAGCCGGTGCGCGTCTGCTGCCGGTGCGCGTTTGCTCGGAGCCGGCGTGCGCCTGATGTGTGCTGGGGAGCCGGGGTGGTGGCAGGAGTCTCGTGGTCCCAGCGGCTCCTTTTGGGGCGAGCGAGGCCTTGATTTGCCCCCTTTCCACGTTATCCCGGTGTTGGCCCAGCCTCTGCCCTCCCTGCGCGGCCGGGGGGAGCACCAGCAGCATCTCCGGGCAGGATACGGCCCCGTGCTGGTGTTGCCCGAGCTGTGATCCGGGGGGGCCGCGTATGGGGGGACACCCCCTGACGCTTGCGGGTGCCCGCGCCGGCGGGGATGCTGCAGCTGCGGGGTGGGCTTGGGGGGGCTGCAGCTGCCAGGGCACCGCTCCCGGCCCCCGGCGTCTGTGCAGCCGCATGTCCGTCTGCAGCGGGCGCATGCATGCAAAAATAAGACATTTCTTCTTTCTCTTCTGCCTGCGCATTCCTCAAAAAGCTAATATTCATGAAAGGTAATTCAATCAAACCGCGATGCCTATCAGCTAATGCAGCAAAGCTGGCGCAGGGGTGAGAATGGGAGCCAGGAACACAAAAGCCCTGTTTTATTACCTCCTGCTTGCCTGAGAATTGCTTTTCTCCCTCGAGTGAGCCGGCTAAAGCTGGCTTTATTATGTTAACCTATTTGCGTGTCAAGAGCTATTGTGCCTCTCTTTATCTGTGTTTGTATTTGCTCGATGCAGGGAATAAAAGGACGAGGCGAAAATGGATGGCTGGTCAGTGCTTTGCACTCTGGGGGCACTGATTGGTTGCTAAGTGATTTGCATCCCCGGTAATCGCTTTTATCTCGGAAGGATGTCGTGTATAATTATAAGCCTACTGACATCTTTTGAAATCTGCCTAATGGGTGTTTTTAATTTACATGGGAAGCAGGGGCTATTTGTGTTGCTCTGATTACAGGTTGTGCGAATATATGGTTTAAAATATAGATATTTCTCTAGATGGGGGGGACCGTGAGTGATGAAGCTGGGATTTTTGGCCAGTCCCTGGTCTCCTGGGGATGGGCGGAAGTGCAGAAGTCACCACGCTGTGTGTGACTTTGGGTTTTCGTCTGCTGTGCAGCCAGGCACCTCTCCCCACGTGCTCTGCTGGCCCAGCCACATCCCAGGGCACACAAAGCATCAGCTGGTTTCTTTACATGTCCCATGAAATGAAATAAGAGGTGAGCTCCTGGCCTGGTGCAGACCATGCCTAGCTGTGCTAATTATGTCCATTCACCCCCAAAACTGGCTGGGCCGATGAGGGGGGAGCCCCAGGCTCCTCTCCCGGTTTGCAATTCCAGCGAGCCCCAGCAGCTCCCGCGCTGGCAGGCAGCTTGTGGGGAGTAAATATTTAACTGGTGCTGCGGCTGAGCCCTGCCAAACCCCAGGGCGCATGGGCCGGCCGGTCCCGCATCTCTGTCAGAGCTGCAGCTGGTGGATTCGCACGCTGTGTCCCTCTCAGATAACGCCCTCGATCCTGGCAGTCCCAGGGGAGCCCCGCGCGAGGGCACCCTGCGGGATCCGAACCAGGAGCCAGTTGCTGCTAAATGGCTCCTCAGCCTGGCGTGGGATGCGCTCCTGGCGCTGGAGTGTGAGGGCATCGGCGGTGCCATGGGTGCGTCCCCGCTCTCCGGGCAGGGTGCGCGGGTGCTCCGGCACCGCGCCGGTGCTGCCTCTCCTTTGGCCGGGCTGGTGAATCATCACGGTGCTGTACGGGCTCCATGGGGAGGGTGGAGGCCGGAGCAGCAAGTTGGGGCACGGCGGGCTGGGGGCACGGCCACTTCCCACTCTTGGACATGCTGGGAGGTGGCTGGTGACTGTGCTCCCAGCAGCCTGCCATGGCGTGACGACAAGTCAGAAATGAATTTCTCCTGTCGGATGAGGTCAGGGCAGTGCCCAGTGAGAAGAGGGGTGTTTGGGCACGTCACGGGACTTGCTTTGTGCACGCGGACAGGGGTGTCCCTGTCCTGGCAGGGTTGTAGGGCAGCTCCCCAGGCTCAGGCTGTCCCCGGGCAGCTGGGGACAGCTGAAAATGCGCTTGTGGGAGGGCAGCTGAGGACAGCGGGGCACCGCTTGGATGCCCTCGGTGCACGGGGCGGGCCGGTAACGCGGGGCAGGGTGCTGGTGAGCGCCCGGCACCCTGGGGTGCCGCACCCTGCTCCTGCAGGCAGCCGGGCCCGGAGCGCAGCGCGGGTGCCGCTATTTATGGCTGCCTGTAAACAAACTCCCGATGAAAGAAAGTTAATGACCTGAGACTGACAAGAGCCTGCTGGGAATTTTTATAGCCCCTGGGACTCCTTTTGCTAAAGAGAGAACAGAGCAGCATTTTAACCCAAAACGGCGAAGCACGCCTCGTCTGGTGCGGCAGGGTGAGCCCCGTGAAGGCGGCTCTGCCGTGGGGCTGGGGGCATGGAGGGGCCCGTGAGAAGGGTGCAGCAGTGGGGCACCGCGGGGGCACCGGGTGCCCTGTGCGCGGGGCTGGGGCGCGCAGCCCCCCTGGCCCGGCGAGGACGGGCACGTGCTGGGGTCAGGGATGCTCCAGCCTTGCACCATCTGCCTCTCGCAGGTCATTTTGTCATGCTTCGGGCTAGAGCGAGGGCTGGCTTATCATCAGTGGTAACCAAACACTAATAAAGCCTTAATATCCTGCAGTGGAGAGATTTAGCTGTCAGAGATAAATATTCATGCTGCTTTCTCGGTCAGCCGTGTTCGCACGACACGGGAGCCATGGGGGGACGTTGTGGACGCAGCGGTGCGGGGTGCTCGGCAGCACCGCGAGCCCGCGTGCCGTGCCTGCCCTGCTGTCGCTTGTAACAGTGCGTCCTGGCTAATTGCACGGCGTAAATATTGCCATTAGTGGTGCTGAGTGGTGGGGTTGTCAGCACGGCGTGGGCTGGCCCAGGGTGCCCCGCTTGCCTTCATCCTCTGCTTCACGTAAGCAGCCTACGTCTGCGCGTCGCTGGATTTACCAAGAGCTGGCCTTTAAAGCTGACAAACGCGCGGCGGTCTTAAGTGGTTCAGGTTAATTAATAGTCAGGGAAGGATCAATTTTTGGAGGGATGCTTATAGCAGGGAGAGAACCAAAGCATGACTTTCTCTTTGGAGAAAGGGGGAGAAAGTCAAGTCATGCCCCTCTCTGTTCCCAGAAAGGGCTGGTGGTTCCCGCACCTCGGGTTGCTGCCACCCGGCACGGGTGAGCCCCGTCAGGCCCTGGCGTGTGGCTGTGGGGGGCCTGGAGCATCACCCGGCGTCCCCGCTGCACGCAGTGCTGGTGCTGCCATCCGCTGCCCTTCCTGCCGAGCTGCGGGCCACGATCATGCGATCCAGTGTTCAGATCAAAAAAAAAAATCATCGTGACAGCAACTCCGGCTTCCCTTTGAGAAGAAAAAGCCAAAAAGCAGCAGTGAGTGGTGTCTGGGGGCGTGCAGCCCCGGCAGCCTCAGGCTGTCTGTGCTTAAGGCTCGGTGGCGAGGGGATGCGAGTGCAGCGGGGCCAGGCAGCTGGGGTCCTGTGCAGGGTGTGGGACGCATCTGGCGTTTGGTGCTGGGGGGCTCCTCTCCTCCCCGAGGAGCGGCGCGAAGCCCTCTCTGGCCACGTGCTTCGGCTTCCCAGCACAGACGGGGTGGAAGCGGTAGTTTTTCAGCAGCCCTAATGCTTGGGGATATGAGAGATTAAGGTTAGTGACCATTTTTTAACTCAATAAAGGGAAAGACAAGCTGGAGTCTGCAGTCCAGAGATATAATTAGTTCGCAGCAGTGGTGCTTTCTTGATTTAGCTTCAGAGAGCAGAACAAGACAAGGATGTTATACCCAATTAGCAGTAACATACAGTCTGAGCCTCGCTAGGTGAGATAACAAGCCGTTTTTATAGCTCTCCTTTACGGACTTTTTGGGGGGAAGGAAAGGAGGAGGGGGCTTGCGCCTTGATTTCTTTTCATCCGGGAACAGTTGAGGGATCTGGGAATTCCCAGAGCTGAGTGATGCATTGGCCAATGCAGGCAATAAAAAGCCCAGACTGGCCTGGAGATGCGGCCGTGCCCATGGGCTGCGCGGTGACCCCGGGGACGCAGGGCTGTGCAGGATCCGACCCGGCGTGCGGAGAGCAGGAGGACACTGTCCAAGTCCCAGCCTTCGCGGGCAGCGCCGAGCATCGTCCGGGCAGACGGAAGGTGCGGGCGCGTGGCGGAGGGTGACTTGTTGAGACAGCGTCTCGCTGCGCGTGCGCCTGGTGCAGCGCTGTTAACGGTGCCTCACAAGCAGCCCTGGTCTGTCACGGAAGCCCCGAGCTTTAAGAGGGGACGGCCGATAAAGCAAGGGCCGTGCGCACGTGGTGAGTGTTTCCTATCTGCTCGTGGTCGGGTTTATGGCCCGTGAACCCGCGGGGCTCCGACGGCTGCCGGGCTTTGCAGCCAGGTGGGGTGGCATCGCCGTCACCTGCGGCTGTGGCCCGGCCGGATAACCGGCTGCCCGCACCCGCCAGTGCCGTGCTCCCCTTCGTGCAGCTGATCGATGGCCTTTGCTTTCTTCCTCCTGTGCCAACCTGGACTGTTTGGGGCCGGGGGGGGGTCCTGCGCATCTGGCGCCAGTGCCTCGTCCCGCAGCCGCGCTCTGAGCCCCCCGGTCTGGGTTCTGCCGGCAGCCCACCGAGCCGCCCGCACAGGGTGATGAACAGGGTGTCCGACAAAGCACCCAGCCCAGCAAAAAGCCTGTGATGAAAACTTGGATTCGGTTTAATTAATCAGCTTTTAATAACGGGCTCCGCTGTTTATGCAGGTTATTTGCACGCTGCTTTCCCATCTCTGCCCGGGAGCCACACGGCAGCATCCTCTGCCCCAGCCCATCCGGCGCTGGGCTCCCCTCATCCACCCCGGGTCAGGATGCGGCCGCTCGGGGCATCCCTGGGGCACTTGCCCCACAGGGGCCTGGGTGCGTCCCTGGTGCCTCCAGCCCCTCCTGCACAGCATCTCCACGGGGACAGGGATGGGGACAGGGACAGCCCGGCACAGCCGGGGGGGGCCGCACAGCCGCTCCCCGGACCGTTAACGCACTGCGATGATCATCAGCTCTCGTCGTAATCATTAAGACTATTAGAAAGAAATGTTCGCTTGAAGCTAATGTCAGACTTTCTGTTCTGCTTTGCAAACGCGCACAATTAATGCCAATCAGCTGCGGGAGGAAGCCAACTCGCAATCATGTCTGCTTCATCTCGGCTGTCAGCTGTTGCCATTCCGTGTTGTACATTTTCATACAATTGCTATAAACATAAAAGGGAAACTCCGCGTTCTTCAGAGGGCTCGTGTATTGTTCTGTGTTCATTTTAATTACTTTGCATTCAGCAGCTCATCTGGCCTCGCAGAATAGGCAGGAGAAAGTAGGTCTTTGTAAAACAAATATATAAATCTTGATAGATGCCTTATTTTCCTATTCAGTGGTTGCGTTGCATTATCTACGGCTAAATAAGAAAAGCCTGTTTAATTTTTCTTTGGCGGGAGCTTTTTCTGCTCCCCCCGCTTTGCTTCACTCCCCCCGCAGGAGCACGGGCTCGTTCCTCTCCCTGGGGGAAGGCGCGCGGGCAAACCCAGAGCGCAGGGCGAGCTCGGGAGGGGGGAAGAGCCGGAATTGCTTGGCCGGATGGTGGTATAATCCTTGTTACAAAAGTACACATCAATTATAAGAATTCCTACAGTAATCTCAGAAATCTATCTTTTCTGCTGAACTGGCTCATTAAAGAGCACCATTCATTTCCATCTCTCCGGGTGAGAAGGGTTTAAATCCCCAGAGCTTTGTATTACAAAATAGACTTAGGGTGATGGACTCTTTTTAAATATTAAAAGAAAGAAGTTGATTTTTTTTTTTCTTCCCTTTCCTTCCCCCAGACTCGCAGCACAGACGAAGCATAACTTAATTAGGCGAGGGCGGCGGGCACGGGGGCCGGGGAGGCTCTGGGAGCCCCCACCGTGAATAGCCGCCCATCTGTCGGCGGGGAGGCGCGGGGCCGGCCTGTGGCGGTGAAAGGAGCCATCGCGGGGGTCGGTCCCGCGGCCGCCCCGCAACCCCGGGCTGCGCCGCGCCTCCGCGCCCGGCACAGAGCCCCTTTGTCTGCTTGGGGACGCGGGGACGGCGGCGGCCGAGCCGGGGTCGCGGAGGGTGCGGGGCGGTGTGTGCGCTGCCGCCGGGGCTCTGTGCAAACACGTTAATTTGTTTTCTTTCTTGCCTTGCCTTTCAGGGTAATTGGTTGCATTTGAAGCCTTTGTGAAAGCCTTTGATTATAGTAATTTCGGCAGTGCGATCTACCCTGGATTCCTTCGTTAGATTCTTTCACAGCTCCGCCGCTCGGGGCTGTAATTACCGCGCGGCGCGCGCCTGCCCTCCGCGCGCGGTGCCGCCGG
Source organism: Chauna torquata (assembly GCA_013399475.1). Classification (NCBI taxonomy): domain Eukaryota; kingdom Metazoa; phylum Chordata; class Aves; order Anseriformes; family Anhimidae; genus Chauna; species Chauna torquata. The sequence continues at coordinate 8,406 of VXAL01013955.1, forward strand.
ACGGGCAGCGTGGGGTGGCCCCGGGGTGGGCAGGGGGCTCTGGGCACCGCAGCGAGGTGAGCACCAGGTCTGCTGGGTCTCGTGCTGCACGCGGTCCCCCGAGTCCCCGCGCTGCTGCCGGCTGTGCTCACGTCCCATCGGGCCCACGTTGCTTTGCTGCTCCAGGGGCGCCCCGGGAACCACTGGGATTTTTTGGCTGTTTGATGCCATGTGCTTTGCCAGAGCAGCGTGCAGGGTCAAGGCACGGTGTTGGACAGCGGGATTTTGTTTCTGATGGAAAACAAGAGGTGAAGGGCTGCTCCATCCCTGGGTCCTGACGTTTCGTTCCCGTCCGACGCAGTGACCTTCTCAGCAGAGACGTGTGAGCGTGTGCCCGCTCCCGTGGCTGACGCCTGCTCGGCTGCTCCTCCCCACCACGCGGCTTCTTCCCCGCGCTGCTGGTGTGGGCGACGCTCCGAGCCGGCCAGAGACAAACCCTGCTAATCCGGCACATGCTGCCTGCAGGTGTCCTCCAGCAGCTCCCCGCAGACCGGAGACCTCTCTGGGACTTGGCTGTCCTGACCTGGTGCTGGCAGAGCGGCCAGGTCCAGCCGTGGCAGGGCTGGGGATGTCGAGTGGGACGGGCAGGGGTGCCGTCGGTGGGTGCTCCGCGGGAGCATCCCCAGGGCACAGCCAGCCTGGGCTCGGGCTGTGAAGAGGACATTGCACAGGGAATGGTGACAGAGAGCTGTGGAGACCACACTGGGCCAGTGCTGGAGGGGGAACGGGGCTCAGGCACCCAAGCAGCAAAGAGCTTTCCAAGGTCTCACAAGAATGTGCAAGAGCGTTCCGGGGGCATGGGCCGAGCCCCGCATCCCCGCATGCTGAACCGGGGAACCTTTGAGCCGCGAAGCCCTGGGTCCGATCCGTGCTTGGGCAGCGGCACGGGAGCCCTTGCGCCATCCCAGCCCCGGGTCCCCACCGCCCCTGCTCGGGGATGCTCCAGGCACCACCAGGGCCACGGACTGCACAGGAGTGCGGGCGCTGCTCCGGTTTCCAGAATGATCATTAACCTGTTAGGGAGAGCTGTTCCCGCTCACAGCTAAAATAGATCTTTAATCTCTGCCCAAAATAGCTCATTTGATGAGAGGCCTCCTTAAAGCTGACACATAAATTTAACCAGGCCGCCCTAGTCCTTTGCAAGGATGTCTGCAAATGCTCAATAGCACTTGAATTGTTTTTTTTAATTCCATTGTTACGTACACATCAGATACCTTATTTCTTCCATCAGATCGTTTGTAACAGTCAGGAGGCAATTTACTTCTGTCCTCTGATTCAATTTGCGCTTAGTGCTGCTGCAGCCGTTTCCCTGCGCGGGTCTGGGCTCGCGGGGTCATCCTGGCTTTTGTGGCCCCACTCGCAAGCAAAAAGCTATTCTGGGGGTTTAGATGTTCATTTTTCAAATGGGCTTGCTGCCCACGCCGGTCCCACTCCACTCTCCTGCCCTGGCAGGCTGCCCTCAGAGCTCCCTCTCATTTCTTGCTTCCCAGACACTCGGGCACTTGTTGCCGCTGGCTCGATGTGACGCTGGGGACAGGCGGTGCCAGCCCGGCCGCGCTGCACCGGGATGCGTCCGTCCCGCTGTGCCGTCCCTGGCGTGCGGAGCCGCGGAGGTGCCGGCAGCGCCGGGCTCTGGCCGCTGCCTCGGGCTCGGTGGGGACGGAGCTGCGCGGGTACGTCCCCGTGTCCATCGGTCCCCACCTCGCTGCTGTTCCTGCAGCCTTGGGCTGTTTGTTGCCACCATGCGAGCTGGGGACTCTTAAAGCACCAAGGGGAGAGGGGTGGGGAAGCAGCGGGATGATGTTTCTTCTGTAAATAAACGCAGGTGCTGGGACCGCCGTAAGTAGGGATGCTCGTCGCGTCGCAGCACCAGCCTTGCTCTGAGCAGGCGCTGAGGAGGCGCGGGCAGTGCCCGGCTGCATGGCGCAGCCCGTCCCCATGTCCCCACGCAGGAGGGGACCGTCCCGTCCCCACGCAGGGCACGTTTGGGAGTGGCTGGTGCCTCCCCACTGCCCTCTGCGCCGCCGGGCTTTGCTTCCCGGCTCCATCTCCCAGATGACGGAGGAGTTCGGAGGAGAGCGAGCCGCCGCGCACGTGGCTGAGCAGTTCCGGGCTGGTGTCCAAGCTCGGGGGCTGCAGCGCTGCTCGTTGCAGACCGGGGTCCCGGAGGCGTGCCCGGGCTCTCCCCGCGTTTCTGCAGGGCGCGGGGCAGCTGTGCACCCTGCGCTGCTCCCCAGCCCCGCCGCTCCGAGCAGCAAAATAATCACTTTCGGCATCATTATCCACTACAAACCCAGCTTCCAATTTTAATCAGAGGAGCTGGTGTCGCTTTAAGATCTGCGGGTTTTAAAGATCACAAGAGGGGTTAGAGAAAATTACCCTTGACTCTTACATGCTAATGTAATCTCTAACCAGATCTGCAGCACTGCAGCTAAAATTGCTTTTTAGATTAACATTTAATTATTAACAGGGCCCCCTGAAAGGCCCGGGGCTGGAGCGCGGAGGGGAGCGGGGCGCACACGGCTCGGCCGGCCCTGGCGGAGACATTTGCCAGGCGGAGGGGAAGGTCGCGGGCGGCCGGCAGCGGCACGCCGTGCTTTATTGCAGCCCTCGGCAAGGTGTCGTCAAACTTTCTTTTTTATTTTATCTCGTGCTCCCCGTGATTTACCGCAGGGTGACCTTTCCCGCGGTAACTCATTCCCACACCGAGCTGTCGGCGTCGAGTGGCGCGTCCTCCTGCCCCCGCCGCGGCCGCCCCTTCCCACTCAAGGTCGAGCAGAAACCTCCCGCTTGCTCCCCCGCGGCCGCCCCCGGGTCCCCGTCCCCACTGTCACTGCCCGAGCGCGCGGGGCTCTGAGGCTGCCCCATGCCCGCTGCCAGGCTGAGCTCCGATGTGGCTCATTTACGAGGGCTCAGAGCATCCTTGTTCCTGCCCCCCTTCATCTCCCAGTCCCCCAGATTCCCTTTCTGTGGTTTTTTTTTGTTTATCCCAGGTGGCCCCTGTCTCCATGCTGCGTGCTAGGGACGGGGAGTGCTCTCAGCTTCGTTAGCTGCCCGGGCAAGGATGCACACGCTGCAGCGGCAGACACGGCCCTTTCTTTTCCTAACAAGAGGCCAGCTTCTGCAATCCCCTTTATTCATTGTTCTGCTGAGGCGAGCGGCACAGACCCAATTCAGGCTGAGACTTTGAAAGTTCCCTTTCTTTCCCCCCTCCCGTCACATTTTCTTTTATCTAAATCCTCGCCTATGAAAGCCTCTATCGACAGCTGCGCTGGCCTTATCTCGCTGGAGGGACCTTCGTGGGGCTCTCGGAGGAGATAAGACTGTCTTATCGGCCTCTGATGTCAGAGAAGGTGCCAAACCCTTCTGTCATTGGAGCTTTAGACACAGAGTTTTTTTTTTTTTATTATTAAAGTCACAAAGACCTTGGGTTTATAAATAGTCTGATGGAGCGATAGGGCTTCAAAATTAGCAGGCTGGGATGGGGGGGGGATGGAGGCGGTGGGAAAGGGGCTGGGGAAGGAGGCAGGAGGAGGAGGAGGAGGAAGAGGAGGATGGCTGGAGCTGGAGGGACGCGGGGACGGGGCACCCTGGAGCAGGACGCTGTCCTCTCTGGGCAGGGCAGGGTCAGTGCCAGCCCTGAGGGTCTCGCGCTGCCAGCTCCTGCTCCTGGCCGCAGGAGCTGGGGACCGTGCCGGGTGACGAGCGGTGACGTGCCCTGTGCCGGCGCCGTCTCGCCGCAGTGACAGCACCTGCTGGGGCCTCGCTGGCTCGTGGCCAGCCTTGTCCTTGTCCCCATCCCAATGGCACCTGGCAGTGGATGTAGTGGTCCCTGGGCCCTTTGCGTGAGCACCACGGGGCTGTCGGGGCCGGGCAGCTCCTCCGTCCCTGCCCCGTTGCCCCCCTCCAGCTGGGGCTGGCGGTGGTGCGGAGGCGGTGGCAGCTCTGGGCTCACTGGGGCCGCGGTGCCGGCTGTGCCGCTGGCCACGGGGCCATCGTTGCGGGCTGGCAGAGGCCATGCAAACTCGGGGCAGGGCAGCAAAACTGCTGAGTGTTGCCTTTCTTGCCATGAAAGAGCCAGAGCAGCTTGAACTAAATCGGATCCTGCTGATTGGAATTAGTTCAAACGCAGATGGAGCTAACTAAGCTGGCGGTAAGCATTTGAACAGCGCAGTGTCCAATTCCCATCAGCTGATTCAAGGGCTTTTCTGGACGGCATTAACGAAGTGCCATGGAGCGGACAGATGCCTATTGTGCGGGGGGCCCGGCCCCCTGCTGCGTGCAGGGCTGGGGGTGCGGGCCGGGGCGCTGAGCCCGCACCCATGGGTGCTGCTGAGCTGGGGAGCGCTGAGGGGGATGTGGGGCCAGGGCCGCGCGTGCCAAGCCGGGGACCTCGGCGGTTATTAAGCATGCGCATTAATATGGGGTGAAGCTCAGCTTAGCTGTCTAAAAAATTGTCTGTGCTAAGAGCTGCGTGACACTGGGCGACGGGGGCAGAACTGTGATTGGAATTAATCGCTGCCTTTATTTAGTTTGGCGTATGGCTCCCGCGCCGACGCGGCTGCAGCGCCGCTGCCCGGGGTGCGCGGTGGGGGCAGAGCCCTGCGCCGTGCCCGGGGGGGTCCCAGTGCCCTGCGGGAGGTGGTGGCCCCCAGAGGGACCCCGACTCTGCTTGCAGCAGGGTCTGGACCGCGGCCGCATCCTGCCCCAGTTTGGGGCTGCTCGACCTCCCCACTCGCTCCTCCGTGGGCGCGCACCGCCTCCTGCTCTTGGCCCCTTTCCCCACGGGGAGCAGCAGACGGGAGACATCACGGGTGCGCGCTGTGACCCACATCTGTCACAGCTGTCCCCAGCACGGGCCAACGGCGGTGCGGCTCGGCCGCTATTTACGGTCTCAGCCTTGTGCCGGGATCTGACCCGGCGCACATGGCACAAGCCACCCCGGATGGGGCACGGGGGCAGGGTGGCCTCCTGGGGAGGTGCAGGGGCGGAGGTGACGTCCACCGCTAATCCGCCAGATGGTGACAACCTGCAGGAGGTCAGCGCGTGGGTGAGGCTTGGGTGCGGCTCAGCCCGCACCCGGGGCTGCCCCATGGCTGGGGGTCCCATCCCAGGGCCACCCCGTGGGGATGTGGCAGCTCCACGGCGTGGAAGCGGCCACCGCCGAAGCCGGCTGGCGGCTGCGCGTGCCGGGAGCGGGGCTGCGTAATGAACCCCCAGTCCCGGCGGGGAGACGCGAGCTCCCAAGCAGTCAAGTGCGCTCAGCCTCTGAATAAGAAGCACTTCATTCTCTTTTCAAACTGTATAATTTCTGCCTGATTGTAATGGCATATTTTAAAATTACCAGAAATCGAAGCCAGAAAATGGATACGGCTGCTTTTACTGCGAGCTGCATTAACAAAGGATATGTAATGCACGAAATAAAAACACCTCCCTGCCCCCCTCCTCCTTTTTTAAGACAGTAATAGGAGAAAATTGGTTTTGAAACTGAATAAAAGTCCTTTTCAGAGGAAATCATTTCTTTCAGGGTACCTTTGCTGAAAGTAAAATAGTGAATAATGAAAGGTGGTTACATGATTGTCTTTCATTTAGAGAGTGCTAGGACAGATGGAATCTGGGAGAAATGCAAGATTGGAATAATTGCATGGTAACAAGGCGCTTGTTGTGAAATTAGTATCTTAAGAAAGTAGTGAAAAAGGCTTTTACTCATGAATACTTCATTATTAGGAGAAAACAGCACAATTTGGGTTCTCCAGACACCTGCTCAGTATTAAATGACTTTCTCCTCCCCTCCTGCTCCTCACACCTTTCTCTGATGAGTCTCTCGATTTCCCAAAGTTTGCAGTGGCGGCGGGGCCGGCCAGGTGCGGCCGTGTCCCCCCAGCCTGAGGATGAGACAGGAGCTTGGGAACCCAAACCCCGTGGCGGCGGCGGCTGCGAACGAGCAAGTGCGCGTGTCCGCAGCCATTTGTCAGTTCGGAGGCAAACGCAAGCAATTGCCAAGAACGTCTGTCCATTGTGTGCAGGAGAAAAAGATATTTCCGTAATCGCTCAGACGCGGCCGTTAACCGGTTTGTGCCGTCGAGCAGGCTGGAGGCACGCTGTGGCGGTGGGTAGGGGACGCTGGCTCTGCGGGTCTCCGTCAAGCCCCTCTTGCAGGGTGCTGGGTGCAGCCGGGCGCGGGGCGATGCTGGCGGGGAGCTGCTGGGGGCCCCCAGCCCTCAGCCCCAAGCTGGGGGGTGCGACCCCATCCCGGTGCCCCAGTGCGCCCAGGGTGGACGTGAAGGAGCATTTCACAGGGTGAGGATGAAGCTGGGAGAGCAACGAGAGCCCCGGGCGCAGCATCTGGGCGCGCTGTGCTGCCCGGCAGGTGATGGTGACCTGCTCTGCCAGCGCGAGCCCAAGGCCACTGCGCGGCTGCCGCGCACTCCAGCACCGCTCGCGAACAGCAGCCGGGCCGCAGGAGCCCCGAGCACCCCAGGCAGGAAGCATCCATCCACTGGACGCCGTGGGAGGACGCGCTTCCCTGCGACGGAGTGGCTGAAGTGATGTATCTGCCGTGACATCCAGCCCTGACTTCCAGCCGTCGGTAAATTTTCAGCTGGGAGAGCGATGGATCAGAAGCCGAGGCTCCGAGGACGGGCACCGCAGCTGCGTTTGCTGCTGCCTGCTCTCCGTGCGGGAATGCCACTGCCCGGACCGCCAAGCTCCTGCAGGATGTGCAGTTGGCAGATCGGTAGCGGAGATGACTTTGGCCTGACCCCTCCAGCTTTTCCCAGGCAGATTGTGATGCATCCCAGGGCCCCGAGTGGGATTTTGTCACCCGCGGGCTGGGTCCCTGCGGTGTGGAGGGAAGGACTACATCCCGATGGCGGCTGCTGCTGTCCCCAGCATGGGAACAGGGCTTGGGGAGCGTGGTGCCAGAGGGACACCCCAGCTCTGACCCCTTCCCTCCTGCCCCAAAGGAGGACGGGGAGCTGCTTGGTTTCCCGCAGGAAGAGCAGAAAGCGTCACAGGGAGCATAAATCACCCACCGAGCCCTTCATATTTATTTTATATATCTTCATATTTATTTAAGGCTTCCGTAGTTATTTATTTATCTCCAAAAGAGCAAAGGCCCCTGTGCAGCGTGCGCGCCGGCGGTCGGTGCAGGAGCTCCCAGCCTCTGATGCGCGCAGACTTTGCCCGATGGCGCGGGCGACGGGTGCGGGCGGGCGGCTGGTCCCCTCCGCTGACCGCTGTCTCTCTTCTCTCGGCAGTGCGCGGGGCGGCGACGCGGCCGGCCGGGACACCCGGACCATGCTGGCGTGCCTGCAGCGGACCCAGAACCCCCCAGGCCAGCACCTCACCTGCCCCACCAAGGCACTGGAGCCGCGCAAGTGTAAGTGGCCGGGGCGGCGGGGAGGGCTCGCGCGCGGCATCGCCCGCTGCTCCCGGGCACTGGGATGCTCCGAGGTCCGAGCCCCTCCAGAGCCGAGCTTGCACCCAGATCCCGCCCTCCCCAGGGCGTGCGCCTGCTCGCTGCTTTGATGCTTCTTGTCTTATTGGAAAAGACATTCATTTAACTGATAATTAAAAAGAGCAGGAGAAGCAGGGTTGGGGGGGGGGAAGGAAGGAGACAAGATAAGCAAATTAAATTGGGTTGCTTGGGCTGATAAGTGGAACTTCAGAAAATTTTGCGCGGCTGCCTACAAAGCGCGGTGGCAGACAATGCTCCGGTACCCGCTCTGCAGCCTCCCAAACCTCCGAAGCCTCGGCTTCCTCCTCTCCCTCCCATCCCTTCCCCCCCCATAATTACTTTCCCAGTTTTGCTGCAGCTTGCCTTCCCGACGAGCTGGCCTTTCAGATAAGCTGTAAACTAGTTACATTAAAATGGGTTCCAAAAGGTCACTCCAGTAAAGCACCTGTCTCTCCCAGCCTTTGTCTCTCAATCCAAACCATGATTAAATGTATATTTAATGAGCCTGCTTTAGGCAGGCGTGTTTGACCTCCCCGGCTGGGAAAGACGCATTAAGATTCTCAAGTGATGAATGTGTGTTTTAAAGAGGGGAGTGGATATTTTTCTGCTGGTCTCAGTTGGATTTTTAAACATTGCAGGCTGAAGACAAATCAGCTGCTAAAGCTCTGCTTGTTAGTGTGTGACAGCCCCCAGGCATTTGTTTAATGATCTGTATTTTCCCAGAGACATTTTTCCCCTCTACCTGGGCACCCCAGCGCGACCGGCGCAGGCTGGCACAGGGTTTTGCAGGGTGCTCTGCTGGCCCCGGGCACGCACTGGGGGCCGCGGTTGATTTCCTGGGTGAAGCTCCCCAGGCTGGAGCGCAGCGTCGCAGCTGGCAGGGGAGCTCGCCCCGGGCACAGGCGCGCAGGGGGATCGCAGGCGGGAGCGCGCTCGTGCGTGCGGGGCCTCGGCGGTCTCGGGGTGGATGGGGCCGCTGCCCCCGGGCGGTCTGCACCCTAGCGCCCATCACGGTTTCGGCTCTCCATGGGCTCGGCGAAGCGGGCGGGCAGGCACGTGGACCCGCACATCCGTGTGCTCGCGCTGCTGCTCGGGTCTCCTTCCTATTAGTGTCTGGAAGGAAAATGAATGTTGCTCTTGTAAAATTATTCCTAATCCGTCATGCCTGAGCAGCGTCACAGGGCTGGCGCGAGGGCACCGGCTCCCGGCGCTCCTCGTTGCCACGTGCTAATGAGCTCAGCTGTGCCCGCAAGGACAGGACCCACGGCGGGGAGCTTGGCAGGGTGTCCTGGGGACCCCGGGGGTTTGGCACCGGGCTCTTTGTGCTGTGAGACAGCGAGGTGAGGATGCGCCCGCCTGTTCCCGCGGTGTGCCCAATGCATCCCAGTGGTGGCTCAGAGCTGGGGACTGTCTCAGCCCATGGGATGTGGTGCTGTGGAGCATCCCCCGTGGGGACCCCAGAGCCCGGCGTCAGGGGTCAGCGCTCCCCGGCCTTTCCCATCCTGCCAGAAGATGCCAAAATAACACAGTTCGGGGAGCTGGAGCCCGTAAGCGGTGCTGCCATGTGGCAAAGCACCCATTGGCAGTGACAGCCACCCACATCCCAGGGGGGGTCCCCAAACCGTGTCCCTGGGAGGAAGGCAGGTTGCAGAGCTGTCACCCAAGCTGGACCCAGGCCGGCAGGGGACACACGGGGACGGTGGGGGTTTGGCCGATCACACCCCCACCCATGGGGCAGGACCACGCTCACCCCAGGTCTCTGGGGTTTGTCCCCCCCGGCCCCCGGTGCGGGCTGTGGATGGCCGCACTCCCCCCGGCGCGCTCGCTGCCGGCCAGGTCACCTTAATCAAAGTTTAGCTGACCGTACGTTTCCGCTCATTATGGGAAAATACAGCATGTCTCTCTCCTCTCTGCCTCCTGCTATTTCAAATTAAATTGCAGGTGACATTCAGGGCCACGCATCTGGTTTTGAATACAATTTTCCCTTCTTTATTTATGGCACCTGCGGTAAGCGGGGTGGGGAGGAGCTGCAGAGCTCGTCCCGGCCGCGGGGCAGAGCCTCCCGCTGCCCCCAGAACGCCTGCCTAGGTATTCGGAAAAGATAGCGTTCTCTTAAAATGAGACACAATTTAGAAGTACCTCTGATTACTTAATTTGCTCCTGAGTATCTCAGTAATTATCTTTATGGGTCTTATTTCTGTCCTCTGGCATTGTTTCTGTCGATATTAAATGAGTCTGGCTCTCGGCACATTGGCTGGCTGGCCCAGCACCACTGTGAAATCCTATTATCCTGCCGGTGCCGCTGATTAATTTTTGTATTAATTTCACGTAAAAGGTGAGCTGACTAATTTTCCTGCCTGTGCTGGGAGCCGGCGGCCCCCGCACCCTCTCCCCCTGTTTCTGCCCTGCACAGCGTTTTCCCCCTTCGCTCTCCTGCCAATTCCTTCCCCCGTTGCCGGTGCATTGGTGCCCCGTGCCTTGGCACGGCCACCTCCGAGTGGTCACATCCCGCCGAGTGCATCCCAGTAAATGCTGTGCGTGGCTGCACCACGGTGCTCGCGGCAGGGGCCGGCCTCCCTCACCGGTAATCCCGGGGCTGCACAGCGGGCAGGGTGGCATTGCACCCTCGAGGGTGCTCCGGGGGCAGCAGGGTGATGCCCCGCGCCTCGCCAGCCCCTGCCCCCCACCTCCAGTGAGGAGCAGGAGCCTCGGGAGAAGCAGCATCCTCAGGAAAATATCACGTCCAATTAACTCCGGCAGGCTGGTCCCTTTTGATTTTATTCTGTGTGCATTACAGGAATCCTGAGCTTTATTTAAATTATAAATCAAATAATACCACTCTCGGCTTGGCCAAACTCTTTGCTTCTCTTGCTCTCCGCAGTAATGTAGCGATGGCTTGTATTTAATTAAATGTTACCTTATGTGTGCCCTCCTCCAGACTGCGCTGCGCTGCCGTCAGCTGGCCGTGCGGCGGGGGTCCTCTGCCATGGGCTGGGATCGATGTTCAGCTGGGAAGGATGGGGAGCTTCCTGAGCAAAACACTCTCCTGTTTTAAGAAAGAAAATAATTCCCGTTGCGTTGCCCCTCTGGAGCTGGCTGGAGCCTCAGGGCGCTGCAGCAAGTCCCCCCTGCAGTGGCACCCAGGGACGTGGCCTTTGGGGGCTGTGGAAAGCGAAATGTCCCGATGGGCATGAGGGATGGGGACACCCCCAGCTGGAAACCGGGGATGGAGGGATGGGGTTTGGAGCGCCGGGGGCACTGCAGCCCATGCAGGGTCCGGCCACAGGGACTGAGGCAGAGAGGGTGCGATGCTCCGCACTGCGGGGACCGGCTCGGAGGGGCAGCGGGCGCCCAGGAGCCTGTTCCTGCCTGGATTTGTTCCACTGGTGCTTTCCTTGACTGGCTCATTTGCGGAGCTGACAGCTGAAGGCTCGTCTCGGTATTCCCAGTTGCACCATTACTGCAGGGGAGCTGGAGCTGGGCGTCGCGCTGGTCGGAAAGGTCGCTGCGGTCAGCCACAGCCGGGGGCTGTGCTCTGCAACCCAGGCACAAGCTGGGGGGGATATTTCCCTGTCTCTGTTTGCCCTCCTCATTTCACCACCAACACGGCTGCCACGGCCGCTGCGGCCGCGTGCCCTCACCCCGGCCCCAGTGCCAGCCGGGTTCCCCGGAACGCGTGGGGGCTTTGGGGTGCCACCGCAGCCGATGCATTTGGGGATGCTGGGGCTTCGTGGGGCACGGGTCAGACCCGAGGCGGGCGAGGGCGAGAAGCTCAGGGACCCCTTGGTCCATGCGGGGCCAGGCTGGGCGTCGTGGCGCAGGGAGGAAGAGGAGGGCTGGGCCCGTCCCTGTGAGCACCAGAGCCCTGGAGACGGCTGCGGCGCGTGGTGCTGTGTCCTTGCTTTGATGCATCAAAGGGCTGTGGAACAAGCCCACCTGTTTCTCGCACATCAAGAGCTCTGCTGAGCTGTGTTTTCCTCCTCCTCGTCTGCTCCCTTTTTATTTTTTGCAGGTGCTTTTTAGAAAGATGAGATAACAAGTGCCATTTGTTTACTGAAGCCTGCTGGGGAACAAAAGGGGGCTGACGTGCTAACATCAAACGCCACCTTTCCCTGTAAACATCGCTTTCGCGCGGTTGGATTCGGAGCCCAGCCCTGCCGGGCACGGAGGGGCCCGCGCTGCCCGGGGCCAGTGGCGAGGGGCAGCTCCGCGTTTGGCCCCCCGCGGGCTGTCGTGCCGCAGCTCCGTGCGCAGGGCTCGGAAATGGCGTTTGGGAGGCTGGGTAAGGCTGGGCACAGCTCCGGCTCCGGACAGCCCCGCGAGCTCCCGGCATGACTGTGTGCGCTCTGGGATGCACCCGTGGAAACTCACTTCTGAGTGATAAAACTGTTTAATTGCATATGGGATAAAAACACATTTAATGGCTCCTCATTACACAATTCTACTTATTCCAAGGGCATTTTTATTAAAGTAGCTGCAGCAAAGCTCTGCTTTTGTACACACCCATAAAATATAATTTTAATTTCATGAGGGGTTACACATGAGTGAAATAAGATTAATTCTTTCATTTTCAGTTTCTGGAAGGGGTCGGTTAATGATGGTTCTGTGTATTTATGTACGTGCCATAAAAAGGAGTTCAATTAACTGCCATGCCCAAAATGTGCTGTTGACTTGCACTTTCCCTGCCAGGAAACGCTGCAAAAACACTTTTCAATTGGTCGCGTGTGCTGGGGGAGATGGATGGATAAGGGAGGTCTGCTCGGGGCGTCGGGGATGCTCTCCAGGTGAGACCCCGTGGCTGGCAAGGACTAAGCCGGGCCCCGACCTTTGGATGTGGTTAGCTCACGATACCCCAACACAGGAAGGAGTTTTGTTTTGCATCCGAACTTTTCAGCGCGGCTCTTTATTTCTCAGGGGGTTTATTGCAGGGGTTTTAGCTACTGGTGCCTCAACTGGAGCCGCGGGAGCTCCGGGAGCTCCTCTGTGCCATGGGCGCAGCCAGGACGTGCTGCTCCATCGGCCGCACCAACCCTCGGGGAGCCAGCGGCATGAAAAGCGCATTTTTTGAAAGAGATCAAGTAGTAATTTGCTGTTGCTGGCAAGCACATCACCCACGTAACAGAGTGGAGGGGCTGGGGCGAGCTGCAGGGCCCTGGTGGGGTCCCTCCTGGTCTGAGGGCCCCCTTGCTGGCTGTGTGGTAGGATGGCATCAGGGTGACACTGGGGCAGCACGGGGGTGGCATCAGGATGGCATTGGGTCAGCAATGGGGAGACATTGGGGTGGCATTGGGGCAGCATCACGGTGGCATCTGGGGCACCATAAGGGTGGCATCAGGGTGGCAATAGGGTGGCCTTGAGATGCCACTGGGGCAGCGTCGGGGTGGCATCAGGATGCCACTGGAGTGGAGCTGGGCTGCCGTCACAGTGGCATTGGGGCAGCAGTGGGGTGGCTTCGTGGTGGCATTGGGGCAGCACGGGGGTGGCACTGGGGCAGCCCCGTGACCACCCTCCTGCGTGCCCCCCGCCCGGCACCGCTTCTCTGCCCAGCCGCCGGACGCGGCACTGTGCGCGGTGCCGTGGCGGCGCGCGGTGCTAATACCTCGGCAAGGAGACAAATAGAAAGTGACACATGTGTGTGTAGACTGGTATTTGTGGTGACGCTTTGACTGCAGATAATAAAGTGCTCGCCCTGAGGTGATCCAATTCAGCAAACGCCTCGGCAGAGCCGCGCGCTCCTTCAAGGGAGAGAATAAAGGGGAGGAAAAAAGGCCCGTCTGAAATGACATGTCAGCCTAAAAAGAGAACGTGTTAATGGATGAATATCTCGGGATGGCAAAGCCCTGCTCTTCCCTTTGTGCTTTGTCATGAATTTTGTTGTCTTTGCACATTACGGCTCCTGCGCGGCTGCCGCTCGAGGTTTGCCACCTACGTTTATTCAGATGGATTTCTCCAGCTATTATTCCTGTAGTTGTTTTTAATTTAAGACCTTGAAGCCGGTGCACGTTTTTCTCTCGGCTCCTCGCACTGGGGCTGCTCCACTGGGGGAGGCTTTTGTCCCGGCTCCACGCAGAGCTGCTCCGCAGGGCTGGGGTCCTGCAAGCGGGGGGCTCCTGCAAGCGGGGGGCTCCTGCAAGCGGGGCACCTCCTGCAAGCGCGGCACCTGCAAGCAGGGCAGAGCCAGTTTTGCCGTCCCCACCGGCCGCCCCGCGGGGCTGCGCTGCAGGGGACACCGCAGGGGACGCTGCGTGCCCAGGGCAGCGCCAGCGGGGGGCCGGGGACCGCGCAGGTGCAGGGGCCCCCCCCCGCTGCATCCGCCACCGCGGTGGCCTCTGTGCCACCCATCCTGGGGACACGGTCACCATAGAAACCGCCGCACTTCAAAGGGTGGAAAACGGCGAAATCCGGCAGGGAACGAATGCGTGTGGCGGGGGGCAGTGCCGGTGCCTCTGCCCGGCTGCGCGTCCCCATGTGCCCCCCCCCCGGTGCCCCAGCGCCAGCCTGGGGACACCGGTACCCACGAGGCTTTGCCAGGGGGCACCTGGACCCCAGCGTCAGGGGCTTCATTTATTTGTCAAACGCACCACATTTTGTTTGTTTCCTTCCAAGTGTTGTGCAAATATTTAGGTTTTTAAAATCTGCTCGCAGTTTGCAGAGAGATGAGGGGATTGTTGATGTTCTTCAGAAGCGTCGAAGACATTGGGACTTCCCTGCCAAGTGGGGAGCAGAGCACCTCGTCCCAAAGCCAGGGCGAGCTCTCGGCTCTTGCAGAATTAGGTTCATTTCGGGAGGGCGGAGGGGAGCCCCCACGCCCCCGAAGGACGGACGAGGTTCCCTGCTGCCAGGGGCCCGGGGCTGGGGCGTGCTGCGGACAGACAGATCGCGGGCAGGCGGGGGGCCGCGGGGCAGGGGCTGCCAGCCGCACGGCAGGGCCGCGGAGGAGCGAGGCCAGCACGCAAGACACCGTCAGCGGGAGCACTGTTATTTTTTAATAGCAGCCATTGGCACGCTGGTCACTGAGCTACGCATCACATGCAAGTCCTGGCTTCTACGATGCCTGCATCCAGCTGGTGAGAGCACCCCGGGCTTTGCCTTGTGGTTCGGGGCAGGAAACCATGGCATTTCCCCCTGGGAAACCCATCTGTGCCCCATTTGTGGTGCCTGGCAGCTCCCCTGCCTGGGCGCTGGGCACCATGCCGAGGGGAGCGACCTGCCCAGGAGGGACTGGGATGCAGAGCAGCGGGAACAGGGCTCGGGGGGTGCCAGGCTCCTGGCGCGGCCCCAGCCTCGCTGCCTGGGGTGTTACCCTGGGCTGCGCCACCGCTGCCCCGCACGCCAGGTGCCCTTCCTTCCGAAACGCAGGCGAGAGATGTTCTCACGTGCAGCCGCGGGAAGGCAAGGCCCGAGCTGGGAACCGGGCAGCCCCCCGCCGCCTGCTCTGCCTTCTGCAGCGGTGTAAAGATTTACTGCCAAGATTACTTTTTTCATTTGTGGCAGAATATTGTAGTGCTTTCGATGTGTAAAAATAAGGTTTGTCCCACCTTATCTTGCAGAGGAGCAAAGGAACGGAGGCAAGGGAGGGAGGGAGCCGCTGGCAGACCCGACCACAATCCTGCCGATAACTGGGGAGGTGCCGGGTGCTGCCACCGCATCCCCCTTGCCCAGGACTGCGGTGTGGCCGGCACCCCCACATGCACCCCGACGTCCTGCTTGTCCTCCCCAGCCGGGGCAGGGGCACCCCAGGAGCACCTCCCGCAGCTTCACAGCCCCATAGTTGAAGCCAGAAGTTGCGGACGCGCGCTCGCCCTCCTCGGCGCGTCTGTGTGCCGGGGATGCCTGGGCGCAGCGGGTGCTGCATTGAGAAGCATGCAGCTAAAACCAGGACTAACTGGGGGCCCAGCAGGGCTCCTCCAGCGCATGTTGTGTCCCGGCAGTGCCAGGGCAGTTAGGGATGGCGGAGGCTTGGTGCTGGCCAGGCAGGGATGCTGCTTTGGTAAGGGACACCCCACCTCCATGACACGGTTTCCCGGTTTCTCTTGCCACTGGTGGCAAAACATTCCCATGTCTTCTGTCGGACATTTTGCACAGACTTCTCTGCTCAGAGCGTGGCAGAGCTGAGGCTGCCCAAATCCATAAACAAAGATTTATTTTGGATTGCAGCATTGTCAGGGTCTAGGATTTAAATCTGTGTCTTGAACCGAGTTTGGTGGCCAATTTGCTAAAGTAAAAAGTTGTTTAGCTGGAGGCGTAATCTTATAAGCCTATGCTGCCATTATAATGGCTTCTCATTTCTGCCTAGCTTTCCAATAATGCTTTGAGCAGAAGCTCGGAGTAATATAAAAAGCCATAGGATTATTACTGCAGGCGATGCATTTTCCATTTACAGTAATAAAATACTGAAGAAACAAAACAATTTAAAATTCCAATAAAATTCAAAACAAATCTTTGGCTGCTGAGCAGATTCAATTATTTAGCTGTTATTGAGTGCAGGCTGGAAAAATAGAGCAGGTCAGGGAGGGAGGGGGAACCCAAAGCTGGCTGCGTGTCGCCTTTACCCAGGAAAAACACGAGCGAAGGTGGGAGACGGCCCGTGGCTGCTGAGAGCATCTTCTGGGAGAGGCAATCAGTGACAGGCGTCGCGAGAGGCCAGGAGTCGCGCGGTGCCATCTCAGTGTTGGCCTTGGAGCTCTGGTGAGGCTCGGGAGGCTCGGGAGGACCCTGAGCCAGGGATGCTCGTGGCAGTGAGCCCCTGCTGAGCCCTGTGCTTCGGGAGCAAACGAAGCTCTGGAGCAGGAGGTCAGTAAAGGGCAAAGGAGCAGCCGCCGCCGCCTCCTCCTCCTCCTGCATCCCTGCTGGTGCGTGGAAAAGCTGCTCACCGGTTAGAAATGCCCACCGCTCGCCATGGGAGCGTGCGAGGTCTGTGCCGGAGTGGGGGATTTACAACGCATGCCCCCACCCTCGGCGTGACATCCTCATCGGTTCAGGTTCAAGAGGAAGGGGGGAGAAAACCGCCGGCGACCGGCTGAGCATCAGGCGGGCTGTCTGCGCCTGACGGGTGACGGCGGTGATTCGGGAGAGTTTGCATCTCGCAGTAATTACAGCCCGTTAGAAAGCAGTAATTACTCCGGAGAGGGGGAGCCGCTTACCAGCAGCGCGCACGAGCGCGCCAGGAGCCTCTTGGAAATTGGTAGCTCTGTAATTTTCCCAGTGGGGGTTTGGTGCGTCACCCTGATATGTGACAACACACTGAATTTGTGACTTGTCACATCCAACCCAGCTGGTGTGAAGAAGGCGACAAAGGAGGCTCCTTGCTTCCCCCCTCGGCTAGCTCGCAGCCAGCACGCCCTCCGCGCTCCCCGAGCGGGACGGTGCCAGAAGCGTTGCCCACGGCCGTGGTGCTCGGGGACGGGATTTGGTGACTCCGTGGGGTGGCGCCAATGGCGAGCAGCCGTGCACGCGGGGCGACGCCGCTCCCTCCCTCCATCAATCGCCCCTTTTTTATTTTTTTTGCTCAGAAAGGAGTATTTTCGTCCCTCCGTGGAATGGGTTCATTAGGGATTCTGCAAGTGTCACCAGCTAATTAGTGTCATGTTAATTGAGTATTCACGATGCTGCCACCTCCAAGGACAGCGGTGCCGGCATGAAGGGGAATGCAGACGTGCGTCGCTCGTGGTGCCGGTGGCTGTGCCGCTGGGCAGAGCCCCCCATCCTGCTCGCGGCTCCCTGTGCCCACCAGATCGCAGGGATCGATCGTTCCGGGGGGTTTAACCCAGCACGGGCAATGCCCCAAGGAGAGGGAGCCGGCAGACGCGCTGCGTGCCTGGTGCCAGCCTGCCTGGGATGCTGCGTGCCTGCGTCCCGCTGTAAGGAGCTGCGGGTGCCATCTCTCCTGTCTCCCAGCAGCTACATTAAATCCTGCTCAAAGGCTCTGGTTTTAATTGGCTTAATTTACTCGTTAATAACAATGTCTATTTAAGACACCTGTAAAAAGCCCATAACATTAACCTAATGGGAGAAATGGCTGATGAATGCTCTTCCATTCTGCCTTTTAAATTACTGGTACACCGCTTTAATGGAGAGGACCGAGAGCAGCAGTGGCTGTCGATGGCCTCACTCCCCACGTCCCTGTGGATGCTCCTGCTCCTCCCTGAGGGTCTTGTACACCAAGTCCTAGAGGTGCGAGTGCCCCAATCTCCCCCTAAATACTGCTTTTAATGTCGGGCCTTGCTCTTACAGGCACACATGTGCATGCAGCAAAGCCAGAGCAGGACCAAGGCAGGCGTTGCAGCCCCATTTAATGACTTCTGAGAAACCACCCCCGTTAGGTGCGCCTTATGGAGCACCTCTTCCGCAGCGACTTTGATAGCCAGTCTCTGAAACTGCCTGGCAGTGAGGGGAAGGGTCCCCAGGGCTCCTCGGTGGCACTTGGCATGGGGTGGGCTGAGGACAGCCGATGGTTACCTGATCGTGCCGGCAACTTTTTGGAGCAATGACAGTTCTTGAGCCCACTTCACACTGGGAGAAGTGGAGACTTTTTAGGGAATGGGGCATTGGACAGACCCTGGGGACAAACTGTTGGGATCTGCTGGGTCTGGGGTGCCTGAGGGCTCTGCTCCTGTGTGCCTGGGGCTGGCGGTGTCCCCAGCCCACTTGCCCCATCCCCAGTGAGGGGACCCCACGCCGGCAGCATGGCCAGCCCTGGGCGGCCTTGCCATCGGGGGAGCAGAGCCGGGAGGATGCTCAGCAGCCATGCGGAAAGATCAGCCCATCTTCATAAACCACGTGTGGAACACTTATACGATGTCTTTTTCCGTGCCATTACTTTTACTGGGATTGAGGATTGCATGGTGAGGCGTGTGCTGGCTGGTGCTGCATCCCCAGCCCCGTGCTCCCTGGTCCCCGCTCTGTGCCACCGCTGTGGCCATGGGAGAGGTGACAGCGATGGCAGCGCCATGCCATGCCGATGCTCGCTGGTGTGCTCGTGTGAAGCAGGGCTCCCTGCAGCCTAAGGAAAAATATGTTCAGCGTGTCAGGAGAAGGAATTTTGTGAAACCGAGCTGGCAGTAATATCCCCATTACAGGCAACGGTGACCCTCTTCACAGAACTGGGACATCTCTCTCCCTTGCCTCCTTTTTATTGGTGTTACCGGTGACTCCATGGCCCAGCAGCGGTGGAAGGATGAGCGCAGCCCTTCTGGCTGCCACCGTGTCGGGAGCCACCGGCACCACCTGGGTCAGGCGCATGGGCGCCGGGACCCAGGACCATGGGCACCCGGGTCCCCTGGGCTGCTTTATGAATGACTGGGAGCCAACGTCACCTCCCGCTGCGCGTGCGTGCTGGCGTGGATGTGAATGCGCGCATGTGTGTGGAGGTTTTAAACACCTAATTTATTCCATCTATTAGATAGATTTTGTAGATTTAATCATTTTCACAGTTGGTGGCTCATTGGATACTCAAGATGAACTCCAAATGAAAGTATAATGGGTACGACAAATGAGTTTTCACACCAGAATGGCAGAAACTTGCTTGGGAAAGAGTTTGAAAGGAACAAAAATATATACATATATAATTTTTTTTTTCTGCAGTGGCTTTTGCTGACTACAGTAGGTTACCACAGCTAATTTCACCAGTTTTGTTCATCTGTAAAATTGCATAAAAGTGACATTTTTGTGCTCATTATAGGAACTGCTGATTTATGGCTGGTAAATGCAATGCTTTTCCATTTTTGGTGAGGTTCTCGTAGCAGCGCAAAGCACCCATGAAATTGCTTGTATAATGTAGTTTAAATCCAATCTCGGAGAAAGATTCCCCCGTTGGGTAAAGTGACATTTCCATTCTCCACACCAAGTTTATTTTAGGCCACTTAGAAGTGACTTTATAAGCGAGAGGGGGCAGGTTTGCGCCGTGACCTCGTTTCTGCCGAGGGCTGGCACCGGGAGCCGGGCGGGTGATGCTGGATGAGGAGGAAGAGGAGGAGGAGGAGGAGGGGACGAGGCTGAAGGGTGGCCGCGGGTTCTGGGGCCGCACTGACCCTGCGCTTTGCTCCCGCAGGCGAGACGGCGGCACCCATGCATTCCCCGCGCTACCCCAGCCCCGCCGAGCTGGATGCCTATGCACAGAAAGTGGCCAACAGCCCGCTGACCATCAAGATCTTCCCCACCAACATCAGGGTCCCACAGCACAAGCACCTTAACCGAACGGTCAATGGGTACGACACCACGGGGCAGCGCTACAGCCCCTACCCCGTGCACGCCAGCGGCTACCAGGGCCTCCTGGCCATCGTCAAAGCCTCCAGCAAAAGCGTGGTGAAGAACGCGGAGGGGAAGCGGACTAAGCTGTCGCCCGCCCAGGCCGGCGTCGCTCCCTACCCAGCCTCAAGCACTTTAGCTCCAGGCCCCTCCTGCGCCGGGCAGCTGAGCTACCACGGCGGCCAGAAGCAGCTGGAGGGCCCCGTGCCCCCCAATGTGACGGTGGCGGCCTCGGCGCTGCCGCTGGCAGGCAGGAGCCTGGCGTTGCCGCCCTCCAACCTGCCCTCCATCCAGAGCATCATCTACCAGCTCAACCAGCAGTGCCAGGCCCAGGGCTCTCAGCCGGCCTGCCCGGCCCTAGTGGGCGCCCACCCCAGCCCGGCCAAGCACGGCGCCTTCCCCGC
>VXAL01013957.1:0-22025 GCA_013399475.1 Chauna torquata
TAGAAAATGACTATATTAGTTTTTTTTGTTCATGCATATTCATAAGGACATTTGATTTGACTTTCCTAGTGGGGGGGTTGTAAAAGCTTATCCACAGATTAGCCCCTAAAGAAGACTGACCATCAAAGGTAAGAAGATATCATACATCACAAAAATCTTTCTTAAAAAAGTAATGTATAATGCAAAGAACTGTGTGTTGGAGCTCCTCAGAAGAAAATAACTTTAAAAAATAAAATAAAATAAAATATTGGTCTCTTTCAGTTGTCCTATTGATGGAAAAGGTCATGCATTTATGCTGTTCAAAGGTTGGTTAACACACCAGACTTCTGGTCAAAGAGCAGTTAGAGCAGTTGAGTCACCCATGATGAATACTTCTGATGTATAATATTGGAGAGTGTAAGATGTATAACAAGGACAGTCGGGAATAAAATGCTAGTATTAGCACAGTGGTGTTAGTCAAAGAACCTACTTATGTTTCAAGTATTGCTGTATTATTTAATACTTGAGAACCTTGATGATGATTGATTTTAATATTTAACCCATGTCCATCAGCTAATGCTTTTTGTTTCGGAACAAACGTGTTAAATTATGAATTAGAAATGGTACAAAGAAAACTTCTAGAAGTGCTTCAGTTTTAAAAACATACAAAAACGATGCTATCTCAAAATGAAATGCTTCTTGTTGAAGTACATCTGCATAACAGAACACTCAGCAGGCTTTCTCTCTCCCGCTACCAACCCAATGTGAACGTGTAGCAGGGAACTGGGAGCCACCGGTTTTCCAGGCAGTTGTGACTGCTTTTGCTGGTTTTACTTGACTGTTTTCCAGCTCATCTGTCTTTCACTGCTTCTCTGTCTGGTTCTTTATTTTTCTGTTCATTACTCCTGGCAGTTTCTTCCCTGTCAAATGATGAATACTTTTTGATGTTGTTTCTCAGGAAATATCATTGGGGTTGAACTGGGTTCTTGTTAGGAATATCCTGCTTATGTAACTTTTGCCTGCATTGTTGTTTTCATACACATCATCCTCTTCACCTATAGCTGGTCAGTGCCATATGGAAAATTCTTCTCCATCCTTCCTAGCGCTGATTGACTTTTCTTTACTGTTCTGTCCCTGCCAATATGTACTTGTCATTATTTGTTTCTGGACATGATGTTTATGCAGATTTTCTTGCCTTCATTCCTATTTTCTGCCCCTTGCTCCTCAACTCTTTTCTTCCCAAATTGATCTTCCACTTCTCAAATTGATCTTCCAGTAGCTACAATGTAGCTTTCTGCCATTCTTTATTATGTAATTCTCAGCACCATTTTTCAAAGTTACTTCAGCATTTTACCATTGTGTACTGCAAACCCTGCCCCTAAGCAGAGTTAAACCCTCAAGTGAGATTCATGTTTCTTTTACTCACTGTTTTCCCTGATCAGTGACTGTTTGTTACTGATCTGGGGGGTGACAGTAGGCTGATCTGGTAGCTGATTCCGTGCTTTGAGAACCAAACCAAAATATTGTAAAACAAATTCACATTTTCCAAATGTTTGCTTACCAAAATGAAAACTAAAAATATATCCTGACTCAAAACCAATGTTGTTTTCAACACGAAGTGATGTATTTTTTGACTTTCTAAGGAAAATAGCTTGACTTCTTTTGTTTTGTTTTGTTTGTTTTAGGATAATAATTTAGAAGGAGATAGGACCTCTTATATCCACTTTCTCAGCAATAAGAGCACTCACCTATTTTGTTGGAGATTCAGAGTTGTCTCCATTCTTTGCCTGAAGGAATTTGATTTCCCTCTCCCTCCTGTCAGGAGTCTGTCCCAACAGTCAGGGCATTAATGCATACTGTCTTGGGAAAGCCCGCAATCTCTTGCTGCAGTTTCTATGAATTAATTAAACATTCCCAGAAATTAGGTTGAGGACCCAGAGGGTCTCACCTCCCAGCCAGTGCCCTATCAGGATTGACACTGCCTGCTCCCTCCATATTATGCACATATTTTATTAGAAAGTGGAGCTACCCTAGCAGTGGTATTGATAGAGACCTACCACATGGTGGGCCCTAATCTTAAGGCACTCTTGGGGAAGGAACATATTGTGGTTCAAATGTGTGCCAAGTCAGGGGAAAATCTTCCAGCAGTGGCCTGATGTATCTGTAGTGAATTAATTTCCTTAGTGTCAACTGCAGGAAATAACAGGAGAGAGGCATCCTGTGTGGATGCTCTGACAGCCTGTGCCACTGAAAAGCTGGGAGAACCTGCTATGGGAGGTTATTAATATAAATCTAGCTCTCAATGTTTTTTCAGGCAAAACTTTCAGTAGCTTTATGTCAAGTTTGTGAAGAGTTTCAAGATGACCAAAGCCATGTCTTCTAGCATATTTGCCATTTGTCAGAAGTCACTTAGCTCTATTTAAGAGCTTGTGGTAACCATCAATCTAATGTAGATTCACAAAAACATCGTTGGTTTTAATATAGCTTTTCCAGCTTCAGTCCCAGTGGCACTGGTTTCTCAGGGATGTTGTATTACAAGTCTGAAGAGGATGAAAATGTAGCCAGTATGATATAACACACTTAAATTTATAACTTCACTTTCCTTACTTGTTATCTCTACTTGTATTTGTGTGCACATTGATACCATAGATTTTAATGTCACTGTTGAAGGAGAAGACTTTCTTGTCCCTTTGTAAAGTACTATGCATTCTTATGTTGCTAAATAAGACATTAGAATACAGCCACATTCATTTCAGTGGCTCTTTTTTTGGTTACCAGTGTGGGGTAGGGAGTACCCAAGACTAAAGCACAGTCTCAGCTGACACAGTCACCACTATCTTAAACTGAAAGCCAAATCAGTGACTTTTCAACTGGAGATACATGTGTATATAAAATCTTGGACCAGATAGACCCAGATAGATGTTTGCTCATTGTTTCATTTGTTAACAGAGTAAATCTTCAAAGTAGACTGCATGTGTAAGAAGTACCTGAAATTGCAAAAAATGCCTGCAAACCTCCTATGTAGGGAGTCCAGCCCAGTCAGACTTATTTCTATATGAAAAGGGGTGGGGAAGCATGATCAGTGGATGTGATGAACTATTTAGCTTAAAGGATATTTTTCTCAGTGATGTTAGAGGCGCCCAATTAAAACTTCTAGTGGAAATCAGCAGATCTAACTACATGTGAAATTAAGCTATGTAGCAACCTCTGTGACTAGCACAGTAGATAACACTTAAGATGGCACATAACATGTTCATGAAAGTGTTTATAAGGTGTATTTGTCTGCGGTACGAAGGGGCTGAGTTACTGATGGGGAGGAGTGCTCCCAGTCTTCAAGCACTGTGAAACTAATTCTTATAGAAGTATAAAGCTGTTGTCTTCAGCAGAATAGTATGAGGGGGAAAGTCCTTCAGACTTATCCACTGCAGTAATTGGAATAAGACACTCCTGGTCTCCTGACAATTTGAAGTTCAAAGAAAATTCAGCATTAATTAGATGCGCTTCACCCATTTATGAGTTTGAGTATTTGCTAGATGAAGCATCTCACATACAACCCTATGTATAGTGGATTACAGGCCCTGTTCTTGTGAAGTGACACCAAATGCTGACTTTAAAATAGATTTTCCAGATTGTTTGTGAAGTTGTGGTATGTCATGGTTAAAAACATAGTTCAGTCCATAGGTAAATGTATTTTTTTATTCAGAACTTCCAATTAACCCATGTCCGAATTCCTTCTTGGTGTGAGGATATAGCTAATAAGCTCAACAGATTTCCCTTTTGGGGCGAGACGGGGGGAGGCGGAAAACATTGTTTTACATATAGTTGTGTTTGAAACAGGAGTGTCTGCTTGCAGCTGTTACCTGCTATTCCTTTTAATGAATATAGTAAAATACAACCTTAAAGGCAATTCAGATGTTATTTGGCCATCATCCTTACAATTATCTCCACTACTCTTATCATAAGAAAATAGCATTCAAGCCCATGGCAGCTGTGTGGGGAAAAATATGGGAAAAGGTAGGGGGTGGGGGGATGATAATGTAGTTATCAATAGCCATAGGTTTAAGAAGTATGTATCTTAAATATGTTAATTATATAATACAAAAGCATTACAAAATATCCTCCTGTTGCAACTTCCTCTAATTGGCAGAACATCATTGCAGAATAGGAAATGAACAACAAACTCATGTTCATGTTGTGTTCAAGTTTGTGGTGCTCCATTTGCTACAGTGACTTATGGCTCAGCCATGCAATGCATGAGTCTTCAGCTCTTTGGAGTTTAAACTCAAATGGAAAGTGGATACACTGGAGAAGAAAATGAATGTCAGCCTGGGTCATTTATGTGCAAGCTAGAAACAGAAATGTTTTCATGTGTAGAAGTGTACATGTGAAAAGGCTAACAATTCTCTAGTAGCCACTGAGAAATGTACTATATGCTTTATCCAAGTTTTCTAAAGATGTTTGCTTAGCGTAAAGGTGGTAGGTAACAGAGCAACTAGTTAACTCCTTTCCATTTTGTATTTTGAAATAACTGCTCATAATCTGATGTCAGAAATTGGCGGTTGTGTTTTTGTCATAGCAATTTGACAAGTCAACACTATAAAAAATGAATTTTTCTGTGTTAGGATGAAAGGGAATATTTTCAAGGTTGCCTGGAAAATACCATACTATTTGAGTTTTGACAATATCAAAACAGTTCAACTGGACTTCTTATATTATAACAGGCATTAC
The DNA here is from genome assembly GCA_013399475.1 of Chauna torquata. Lineage (NCBI taxonomy): Eukaryota > Metazoa > Chordata > Aves > Anseriformes > Anhimidae > Chauna > Chauna torquata. The sequence goes on from VXAL01013957.1 coordinate 4,708, forward strand.
AACCTATACGGTATATACACTATTGCTATATAGAAAGTCTATTTTATATTTCAAAATATTAATTTAATATAAAGAAGTAATTGTTTTTATGTTGGTAATTTTGGTCAGCATCACTATATTCCTAAAAATACTTTTTTCAATAATACTGTTTTTGTGAAAAACTATTCCATTGAAAAATTTTGGCTACACTTATTTTCAGGCTTATCTTCTTCTCAGTGCCATCTACTCTCAAAACCTTGTCTTGTGCAAGTGCAGAAACTTAGTACACAAAATCACGTTCCTTTTCAAGTCACAGCAAATTGATCAGATTCTTGCCAAACCAGAACTCTAACCAGATTAGGGGAAGTGGATTAGCTGGCCAGAAATGACTTTTTTTTCTGTCTGTCTGNAAAATGAAATGTGAATGAGAGTTAATTTAAGGTGCTACTAGAATGGTTGGGAGTGAAGAGGATATTCCATCTTCTTTTCCTGATGCCTCCTATGCCCCCAACCTCAGTGTTGTCTCCCAGCTGTACTGTAACCCAGGAGAAAAATCACTGTATTTTCAGTACTGCATACCGAAATCTAGGCTTAGAGCATTAATGAAGGAAAAGGCTTAGTTATTGCTGGAGAGCTTCCAGAGATATGTGGTAAGCTAATAGTTGCAGTTTGCTTAAACTCCACTTTTGCTGCATAATCCGTACGTTCTGGGTTGTTGGATATGGGGAAATTTGCAGGCTGGTTCTAGGCACTGCAGGGCCAGCAGCAGCCCAGCTGCTCAGTGCATAGCAGCAAGGATGAGCCCTGGCAGAGACAGCAGTGCTAATTACAATCACATATACTGGAGCATTTTATTTCAAGCATTTCTTCACCAGTCTTCCATACTGTAAAGTTTTTGAATTTGAGAATTTTTAGTTTGTTTCTTTAAGAAGGCTGTTCATGGGCAAGTCAGGCTTGTATCCCCTCATAAATAAAATGGATGAAATTTTGGAGATAGGCATCTTTCATTCTGTTGACTTTATTGCAAAACTTGACACTCTTGATTAAATATCTGGTGAAAGGATTATTGAATTTGTGAGATTTAGATGCTTTTTATAACAGTGGAGCACATCATGCTGTTTTGGTTTTGGACCTATCATATTAATATAATGAGGACTGAACATAAACTAACAGCAGGAAGAATAATGTCCTCTTTCAAGTGTAAGTTGTGTGGATAACCAAAAGGAGATTGCATATTTCCTGGCTGGCTTAGATATTGTTATGTGTTCAACAAAAGTATTTTTGTTTAGCTACTCACCACTTCCCTTTGACCACTTAAAAACTACTGTAAAAATTCTAATTCTCTGTGTTCTGAGTGAAATTCTGTATCTTGGCAACCAGGAAGGGACAGTTATCCTCAGGAAGAAGTCATCCTATCTGTCAAGATGAATTTCTTATCATAATTATTGTAGATATGTAAATTTATTCTATGTTTCTTCTTTGGCTATCTTTACTGTGACAGATATCCCAATTCACTGATATTAAAATTGTGCAAGTTACAAAATCTGTCCCTTAACGTGAATGAATCTTGGTGAAACGGGTTTAATTCAATATAAAGAAGTTCATGTCGGGTGGTATAGTAATGCTTTTAATAACACTTGAGATTTCATGTGCTTAGAGAAAAGTAATTCTCAATTTAACAAATCTTGAATTAAGATTACTCTCCATCAGGATATGAACAGTCTGGCATTTGTATATTTTTTCCACGTCAGAGAAGTGCAAAAGAAATACTGTGGACATGAAACTACCCACAGTAAAATGGCAGGAGATTTCATGCAAAGAACCTTCTACTTTCATAGATAGCTGCTATTGCCTGAGAAAACAATAAAGTAGCAGTATCTTTTCTTTTTTCTTTCCAAGTCTTCAGTCTTACAATTTAAATTATACAAGAAAATATTAGTTCTTTGTATCACTGTACATTTAAATGCAGGACACGGACTTGAAGCAGAAAAGATAGAAGGATATGTGAAAGCAAGTCAGAACTTCTGAATTACATTAGAGAGGTTTAAATTCGTCTTTGAAGGATGAAGACTGAAGCAGACTTAGGTCTGTAAGATTAGCCACAGGAAATAATCAGCTAAATTACTTATTAATTTGAGAACAAGTGAATCTTAAAAATGAGCATTAGCTGTTTTTAGCCTAGGTTAGACTTCCTTCAGAAAAGGTAATAAAACTTCTTTTCAGGTTATGCCATAATGTGACCTTTTCACAGTGCTGATGTAAACCTATGATTAAATACATAGGGAACATAGTACAGTACAGAAGCACAAAGTGAATGCCCTTGGCTTTGATGGAAGTATGTCCTTCCTACCTCAAGCCCTGTGTATTTATTTACTGTTTTAGATTAGATTATAATTTACCTGGGAGAAAGCAATAGCAGTAAGATGAGCAGGATGGGTTTTATTGGTTCTTCCCATTTAAGTGAATTCTCATTTGCTCTTCTTAAGTTATTGAAGGATCTAGTGATTACAGAATAATTTTGCCTGACAGGAAATATTCTGAGTTTTCTCAGCTGAGCATTCCCCACTTTTGAGACAATTCCAACTGTTGCAAAGGAGGAGGAGGAGCTCACTAGCAGAAGAATTGCTCTTCACAGGGCAACGGGAGTGCTGGAAAGTGTTGTCAGCAGCGGGTAGGTAACACCAGGCTGCTGTAGCACCTCCTGGCAGGGGCAGTGCCCCTTCTCTCACCTTTTTCCCATTACCTGCCTCAGCTGCACAAGATGAAACCTAAACTCTGCAAAGAATCTGAACCAAATAAATAGCAAAACATATTTCATATGCAAATGAATTTCAATCAATTTCAAAACTAAATTCAATCAAATTACTGCTTTCAGTATTCCATACTTGTCACTTGCTATCTGCCTACGTCTCCACATTTTTGCACTCTGTTTATGATTATAAACAGAAACAGGACTTAAATATGTCAGCAGGGCTGGCCGTCAGTATTGAGATGGCTCTTTACCCATTCCTGCTCAAACCTATAACTCAGAGCATATTTTTGGTAGTTTTCACGAGTGTTTCCTTTATATTAAGATTCTTTTGTTTGTAGGGGGGAAAAAAAAGGTTAATTTTATGTGAAAAGAAATAGCTCTGAAAAAACACTACAGGAAATTTACAATTTGTATTTGATTATCTCCTGGTACTTGTTTATGGTATTTTACTCAGTTTTAGTGTTTTATGTAGTAAATTTCAAAAACCTGTGAAGGGAAATTTTCCCAGAGCTTAGACTTAGTCATGACAATAAATTCCTGTCACTTCAATTTTTTTCATTACCAAGTTCTTATGGGTTCATGCTTCCAAATATGCAAAGATATACACATGGCTACTGATTTGGGGGGTAGTCAGCTCATAATAACCTAATATTTATTATTTTTAAACCTGTGACTATGGTGCAAATTGTATAATTTTTTTCATAGGTTTAATTATATAAAATGGCTATACTCACTTCAAAATCAGTTATGAAAAAAAGCAGAAGACCTGGATGCTCTGCACAAAAATTAAACAACATTAATAAGGAAAGTCAAATTAAAGCTTATGTACATTTGTTGTATGTTCAGTTTAATCAGTGAAAGAATCAGGCTGATATATTTTTGCTTACTTAAATATATAGTTTACATGGAGGGTACATTGTCAAGTACTGTTTTGCCAGTCAGGAAAGTTGGTTGCCTTCTCTAAAATTCACCTTACTTCTAAACCAGGGTAATTACAGTACTCTGTTCAAAATGATGGCACCTACTAGCGTGAAAGTGTAAAACCTCGAGTAATATAAACTGCATTACAATCATTCTGTGGATTTAGCTCTTCTGCAGTATTTTTGTTAATATTTTTAAATACTTCCTAAAACAAGCACCCATTTATTTTTCAAATACATTTTGGATTGGTAAACTGCTGTGGTGGTTTTACCCAGCTGAGCAGCAGAACTCCACCACAACCATTCTCTCACTGCCCCTCCTCTAAGGAAGAGGGGGAGAAAACACAATGGAAAAGGGTCAAGGGTTGAGATAAGGACAAGAAGGTTGCTCACCAATTACTGTCACGGGCAAAACAGACTCAACATAGGGAGATTAATATAATTTATTACTATCACTAGCGGACTAGAGCAGTGAGAAACTAAAAGCAAACTACAAACACCTTCCCCCCATCCACACTCTTCTACCTCCTCCCCCCGAGCAGTGCAGGGGAACGGGGAATGGGGGCTGCGCTCAGCCCATATCGCTTCGTCTCCGCCGCTCCTTCGTGGTNCGGATCACCTGCTCCTCCGTGGGCTCCTCCACAGGCTGCACGTGGAGATCTGCTCCATGTGGTACCCCATGGGCTGCAGGGGGACAGCCTGCTCCACCATGGTCCTCACCACAGGCCGCAGGGGAACTTCTGCTCTGGCACCTGGAGCACCTCCTTCCCCTCCTTCTTCAGTGACCTTGGAGTCTGCAGGGCTGTTCCTCACTCCTCTCTCTCCCAGCTGCTGTTGTGCAGCAGTTTTTTCCCTTTCTTAAATCTGCTCTCCCAGAGGCACAAATAACATCGCTCACTGGCTCAGGTCTGGCCAGCGGTGCGTCCCTTTTGGAGCCGGCTGGAGCTGGCTCTGATCTGACATGGGGCAGCTTCTGGAATCTTCTCACAGAAGCCACCCCTGTGGCCCCCCTGCTACCAAACCTTTACCACATAAACCCAATACAACTGCTTCCTGTGACTTTGTGAGAAAGTCCTTAGGGAGTAATACTAATATTAATATAGTGTTGTAATTGGTGCTTTCTATAAGATCTTTGTAAATGAAAACGTCACACTGAATCTTGGTACATTTAAATTCTTGTGTTTTTTCACTTCTCTTCATTCTTAAAAATATACTATTTAGCTCCTGCATAATTAAAATATAACCTAGCACGTGCAATTCCTTACAAATTTATAAGAGCTATCTCTGCAGGTGTGATACCTAACATAAACTGGACGGAGTGGCTTTTTATTTCTGTTTTTCTTAGATTTTCTTTGGCAGGGTTAATAATCCAAATATGAGATTCTTTTATACTCTTGTAATATAAAGATGCCTTAGTACAAATGAAAATGAGGGCCAGAGTGTGGCGTTCAGGTCCTCCAAATCAGAAAGACTAGAAGGGTTGCTTTTGTCTCTGTTAAACTCCCTTGAAAGCTGAGCTATCTTATAGATGTTGTGCAGGGACCTTGGTATAGTGTGAAACTTCATCTGCAGTCAGGAATGACAAAATATGATCCTGCATGTCCTATTTTAAAGTTTTTATTCTAGCGCATGGGGGTTTATGTAGATCTCGTGTAATATGGGCAGTTTCACAACTAAGATGACTGTCCTAACAATTTACATGAGCTGCTTTGGTGAAATGAGCTCCATATACAACATTTTCAGTAATGACATTTCCAAATATTTCTTCAGTTCTTTGAAAGGAAAAGGAACTCATGCAAGAAACTCTAAATTGGGATTGGTGCTCTTCTACATTCAAGGTAGGATTTTTCTGAGTCGTTAGCTTCTTTCACAAATAGAGTGCAACAAAATGGAAGTACACATATATACACAAGTGAGCTTTCCTATGCTGCTAAATTCTCTGCAGTGACTGGTGCTACCAGTTACCTTATAGTAGCAGGAAACGTGAACACCTGATATATTACAACTTTTACAATATATCTACTTCCATTTCTGTGCTTATATTAAAGTTTAGTTCTTTGTGTATGTATGACTGAAACGAAAGTTCAAATCAGTGACTCACTGTCATGGAATAGGTTACTGGATTATTAATATTTTAACATTTTCCTTTGGCAAATATGAAAGCAATTGTAGCTAAGTATAGGACTTAGAAGAAACCACTTCTAGATACAAGTAAGGTAATTGTTGTCTGATCCAGCAGCATTATTTTGAGAGTTATATATTAAAAGAGGGAATAATATTTCCCATATTCTAATAGGACCTCTTTCTATATGAGTCACATTTGATAAAATTCTTTGAGAAAAAGATAAAGTTCATCTTAAATAATAATGATTTGCATGTTTCTATTATGACAGCTGCATTATGCTGAAAAGTGTGCTGTGCTATTTCTATGGCTTCTGAAAACAAAAAAGGTGCATTTCAGAATGTAAAAAAAAAAAAATCAGAACAAATGTTCTCACCATGTAATTAGGCCATGCATATCATGAACATTGTTCTTGTGACTGCTTTTATAATTTTACATAGTTATTTCAGAAAGGTTAAAAATTATGCATGCAGTCTTTATTATATTACACACATAATTTGAAAAAAAAAAAGCCTTTCTCTGCACTAAAAATAATAAATTAAAGAAATAGATTCATTGTGTCGAGAAAAATTTATTTCTTGAGCCTCAAATAATTTAATTCCTTTTTATTCTATGCAAAAAGTAATTTTCTCCTAGGGGGAAATTATTGCTTAACTACTGTTATGTATTCACTGGCAGTCTTAGCCACTCAGCCAAAGATGGTTCTAAAAAGGAAGTAGAGAAAGCTGATTGAAGTGAAATCCTCAAACTAAATATGAAAAATAGAAGACTTAAGGCTTTATATGTTTCTTTCATAAAGAATCTCTAATGTTTCTGACATTAGAAAACCATTTAAAATAAAACTGCAGTGACTTTATCATCATCTCATCATGATTGCTTTCATTTCTGATCACTTGGATGTATATTCCTGTGAGTACCTTACTCTTTTCCAGGGTGGGTCACACTCAGTAAAGGGGGCAGGAATTGTTTCTAGGCAAGAATGGGGAAATCCTTCTTAAAATATATTTGCTCATAACTTATTGTTTGTTACTGTAAGATTTGGTTAATAAGTGGGGAGACAAGGGGACTACTAAACTAGTTTCAAGTAGAAAAAATTATTTATGGCTGTCATTGTTGCCATGCTTGGATACCAGCACTAGCAGTCATAAGCTCATGATAACCACCCACGCAGCTGCGGTTGTTACTAAAAACTGGTCATGAAGATGGCATTTAAGTCATACCAGCCAGTTACACATGCAGAAATGCGAATGGTAGATGTAACTTTCCAAGTCATTAACCACCAGCTTCACTGTGTTTCCATTAGGTTCTGCATTAAAATTGTGTTGTATGTATTTGCATAGAACCTAAGGATTGTTACTTAAATACCTTAACCGATTCCCGATGAAGATTATCGGTCTCTCCCTCACTCTGCATCAGCACGTAGGAGAAGAGATTTATTTCCATCTGTACAGGTTATCTGAGGATGTGGGTTACCTCAGAAACCATTCTCCAGGATCAGTGTTTAACATGGGCTTTTTAAGATAAAGTAATGCACATGTGCAATATTGATGGGGTCTATTTGAGCTATACATATAAGCAGTGTGTTTAGTACGGAAACTCTGACTATCCAAGCTAGAAAACTAGATGAAGTCAAAGAAAATTAACTGAGATGTTTATATACTAATACATGGACTATATCCAGGATAGGAAAGTAGGATACCACATGGGTGCATGATATAAAATAATACTAAGTATATGACACAAAAATGGTGGGATAATAGTGCTGGAACACAGATAACAGGATATGCTACTCAGAGAAGATAGAAATACTAGAAAGAGTGAGATAGAAGCATCATGGAGTTATCAACCATACACAGTGTCATAACATGAAGAGATAGCCAAGCTATTTTTAAGACTGATATACCCTGTTGAAGGGTCCAAAAAAGATGATGGAAGCAAGGAACTTAACTGTTTTGGTGCCTGGTATGTTTATGAAGAGGATTATATTTTATAGCATATACTTGGTGACCCAGTTCTGTTTCTACATGTGTACCAATAAAATCTGTCTGAATTTGGAACTTTATTTCCTTCCAAGAAAAATAATGACACTTTAGTCCTTGAATGATGTATAACTTGCAAAAGCAAGTTGTACATAGTGACTGTTACTGGAGGTAACAATCAAGCAATCTTGCTTGAGATGGGAATAAGCTGGACCTAATAAGCCCTATTTTCCATCTCAACATTAAAGATTTTTTCTTTTTAACTATTAGTAGTATACCACTTCTGACAGTGAACACTTCTTCTGTAGTGCTGATCACTGCTAAAGAGGCTACAGGCTTCAATTCATCCTGTCATGAAATCATAATATGCATTATGACATTATATTTTGTTGTCATGGAAGCAGTTGCAGTGATATTCTCAGTTCCGATGTGAATCTTAACAAGTCTTTTACCAGTCGTCAAGTTTCAATCTGAGGCGCAGGTTCTTGCTTGTGTTATGCATTCCACTTCAGAGAGCCTGTCAGTCATTGATTACCAGGTTGCATGTCTGATAATAACCATCAATCCCACTAACCTTCACGGCTTTACAACTTTTCTATTCTTATTACAATGCTGAAGTGATTAGGAAAGTCACTTACAGAAGTTTCTGGCGGTAGTACAGGACAATACAGGTATTCTGTGCCCAGGCATATTTCAGGGAATAATCTAGTGTGTTCAGCTACACGGAAACTGTGGAGAATCCTTGAGTTTGTGGGAATCGGAAGAGATTGGTTTGCACATTGTTATTGATGGCATTTAGAAAATGATAGTGTTGCACACATAAAAATTGGATTTGCTTTCTGTTGTAGGGACTACTGAACTTGTCTTCTCCTCCTGGTTGTACTGGTTTTATTGCAGAGCTATGGCTGCAGCTTTGCGATACAGTAGCTGACTATATGCTGCTCTGCTCCCAGGGCTCAGTGCAGATTTGTAGTTTTCTCTTGCTTTGGTTATAAGGTGAAATCAACCAGGAAATGTAATCCTTATTTAAAAACAAAACAAACAAAAAAAATCACAAAACTCTGCTTCTTCAAACTTTTCTCCTCCTCATGCAATGACTGATTTTTAATATCATATGGCTGTATGACTGCAACTGGGGAACCAGTCTTCATTGTTCTTTTCCCATGGTTGTTAAACCATTCTGCTCAGAAGAATAGCATGAAAGCACTCCTGTTCGCACAGGTTATTAGTGTTACTTGGATCTGTGTGAATACAAAGCTTTGGCTATATCTTATTGACTGCTCTAGCTAACCTCATCCTGTCAATCCCTTCCTAGCACCAACAAAGAGCTGCTCTTGGCAGATGGTACAGGAGCATGGCTGTGAGAATGTGCTACCCTCATGGTCCCCTGCTGACCTTCTGCACTGGTATGAATTCTGTTTAAATAATTCATGGGAAACCAGGAAGGATTTATCTTCCAGTTTTATTTCATTGTTTAGTCCAGAAAGCTCTTGCCATATCGGAGTGTTTCTGCCTTTAAACATGCAGCTAGAGAAGTTATTTTAATATTGGGTCCACACATTGCTTCAGTGGAGCGTTAAAATTGGTTTAGATGGCTAGATAAATTCTGTTTTAAAGACCATGTTTAACAGGTCTGAATCCCACTGAAATCCTGAAAGCCTGTACTTGCCAACAGATGATATTAGACCAGGAAGGCTGGTAGACCTTAGGCCAGGTGAATGTAAGCTGTTTAATTACAGAGCTGCTTCGTTCATTCGTTATTGTGATCCTGGTGGAAATATGGTTGTATATTTTAATATTTAAGCAGACCAGCTGATGCTAGAAGCATTTGTTTGTGTCTTGATTTTTGATTCTCAAAATGCCCTGACAGTACAGGGTGAGTTACTACTGTTTGTTTTTAGTTTAAAGAAATGTAACCATTTTGCATATTGAAGGAAATACATAAATACAAAATGGAAAAGGATTTTGATACCACCTTCAGGTAAGGGTAGTCTTAGCTGTTATTGATAAAACAATTCGGCATAACACTTAAGCGTATGTTCAAGTCCTTTTAAAGGCAGTAAGCATTGCACGTGTTTGCCATTCATTTAAATTCTGATTTCACCAATGAAAATATGTATAATGCTGTCTGAGAGCAGAATCCTAGGCTAGGTCTAAACTACAAATTTCACCTGACGTAAGAAGGTAAAAGGTAGCAAAAAGGTTTATATTGGCTGTGCTGGCAAAAGCACCACCGAGTACATGCTTATGCTAGCAGAACTGAGCTCTACCCCTGAGAGCTTATTTCATCTGGAAGGGATGTTTTCACTTCTGATACTGAGTTTGGCTTATGCAAGGATAATCATTCCAGCCAGGAGTGTCTGGCCAAGATGGCATACTCTAATTGCTACACTACCAAATAGTTAAACCGTAGTCTCTCCACTGTAGTCCCGCTGAAGGCTTCAAAAATTGGATTCATTCATGCTTAGGCCTCCTTCTGGTGATCTGTGAAGAAGGAATTTTATCTACCTGTGCAATGATCTTTTCAAAACCCCATGCACTACTTGTTCTTGACACCCATATTATGGAGACTGATGTACAATCTCTTTACTATTGATGAATTTTCTCCCCCTAAGAACACGCACTGAAGCTTTAGCTTCAGTAGAAAACACATTTTCTATTAAGCTGCAAGCAGCTGAAAATTGGAGTTGCAATATATGATGCTGTTTTTCTAACCTACAGATAGTGTGGTTAGCTCCACCTGATGATAACACTTATGCATCATGGTTGCAGCTAATCGTAGGGGGTGTAACCTTAATCTTAGAAATAACTTGCTGATAAAAAAAAAAATTACAGTTTTAGCCCTTAGGGAATGTATATTGGCATTGTCATCCCTGTTGACTCTAAAGGTGTCCACCACGCTTTGTCTAGTTGAGTAATTATATTGATTGTTCCCAATCAGTATGTAGTTTCTCTAACATATTTTGCTTCCCTTTGGGATCTGAAGAATGGTTTTTGTACATAACTGTGTGTGTAGGTTTTTTTTATTATTATTTTTCCAGGGAAATCAGTCAAATGAAAGATGTTACTTCTTTCTACAAATCTTTCTGCACTTAAGCCATCATAGCTACGACACAGTAGCTACGATTACTTTAGTGCAAGGATGCAGTCACACTTAAGATATATAAGCTTCTTATTCTTTTTCCATTTCAGAGCAACCCACTAATCGTATTGATATTAGTCACAAAATTAAGTTGAACAGTTAAAGGTACAGAAAGCAATGCTGCATCAAAGGCATGAATTTTAACAATGTTTTTGTTGTATTAAAGGACAGCCTGCCACAGCGTTGTGAGCATTTAATGCCTTCTTCCACTTTGAAGTTCATGCTAGAGAAGTTTCCTTACTAAAGTATTGTCCCTCCTCTTTTAAGCTGTACAAAACAGTTAGATTCTCTGTTAGGAATGTTATAATAACCTGAAAATTGCAGTTCAACAACCACACATTACGCTCACATGACAGTCTAAATACATGCAATTATTTTGCATGAGGACTGCTGTTACAATGGGATGTAGAGTGTAGCTATATTTTCCACAATTAGAAAGTTGTATCAAAAGTCACTCAACGCTCATGCTGGTATTTCATATTGTATTAAGTGGAGGAATTGCTTGAATGTACTATCAAGAAGATGTTTCAGTCACAAAAGTAGCCCCAAAGTTAAAGCTTCATATGATCAACATTACCAATACAAATGATAACTCACTAAAATGTAATCGTGTTATCTAAGGGCAGATTTTTTTTTTTTCTGACCATTTATACTAGACTTCTACAAAATAAGCTAATAATCCATGTCCTCCACAAGACTACAAACAGACTTACCAGGAATGTGAGATATTGAAGGAATATAGGACTTCAAACTGGAATCTTTAGAACAGCGTATTAGAACATTGTAGCTTTGCAAGTATTTAACGGTAGAATTTGAACATTTTGAATCCATATTAAATCACTGCCAAGCTTTATACTCCCTGAACATCTCCTATTAAGGCACTGCATCTACTTCGAAGTACAAAAGTGGATAAATTGCACCTTTGAGAAGTAATGACAAGCATGCTGGGGCAGAATAAACATACTTTGGAAAGGGTAGAATGCATACTTTCCCCTTTCTGATTCTCCCTATAATGCCTGTTGTGTTGGTGGGAGTGGTGAAAGAACTTTTTTTTTTTTTCTTTAAATCAGTTTTTCCTCTTAACAGCATAGAGGTTTTGTGTGAAAATTGAAGTACAGAAAGTGATACAGTTGATCTCCTTGGTAGTAGTGTGGTCTGGACAAGACACCAGGAGATGTTTAAACCATGTGAATTACTACAATGTTATGCTGCCCACAGCCGTGTATTCAGATGCTCCAAATGTATTTCTTGTTTTGTGACTATCACTGGGATGTGTTTCTTTCTGCCGCTGGGAGGCCTTAAGTCCTGTAGCACCTCTGCTATAGTTGCCAGCAGTATCGCGATTGATTATGTTAATTACCATATCTCTGTGACAACAACCAGGTAATCCTTTTATCATGAAAAAGAGTTTGTTTCTTTGCATGACACCTTTCTCTAGTCTTCTCAGACATGATCCTTTTGTAATCATAAAAGTAGTAGTAGTGCGTAAGTAGCTTGTCACATGTCCACAAGGTCTTTGAGAAGACTGGTAGTCTGAGAGCTTGAAAGGAACTCTGTTCCTCTCACAACTTCCTTTTTTATTCCCAAGTATAGCTAATTTTCATTGACCTCTCCTTGTATAATAGAACTTTCTGGTATTGGATTAGCTCTGAAAGTATCTTATGGTCACTGTTAAAACATCCTCTGGCTGTTGTCCCTAGCTATAAGCCCCTGTAGAACAAAACATAAATCTGGTCAGAAGACACTGAAGATGGGGGCCTCCCTTAAAGTGGGCAATACTGCAAGAAAGGATGAGCTAAAAGGGATACAAAGTACTTGGATTAACATTTTAATTTCTTGAAAGCTTATTCTACATGGTTTATTGGAATATTGACTCTTAAGGAGCAAACAATGAAACCATATGCCTGACGGATTATTATTGTTATTATATTCATCCTTCAAGCATACATATTCAGCCATACTAATTTACATATTTACTCTTTTTAACACACTCTGTCTTCCTTTGTCAGGGAAACATCTGCATTGTTCATTTCTCTGATATATTAGTCAAGTATAATTACCAGTAACATAAACGATACTAGTAAGTAGCTCTTCTGGAAATAATATGACTTAGGGTATCTGTTTTGAACTCTCTGGACTTCTCATTTACTTATATATAATCATGCAAATAGTTTATTGTGAGCAATTGATAATAGACTTCTGTGTCACAACAGTTCCTTCAGTATCTGTAAAACTTTTCTTATGTACAAAACTAAGGCTAAAAAGCTTTTTTACTTCCTTAAATTCGATCATATTACCTATCTACTCAGACCTGCTTAGAGAACTTGACAGCGTCACCAGCGTTACCTGTGATTTTTAGGCCAGGGTATGCTTCTAGTAGAGTAGAATTCAAAAGTAATTCCACTAAACAAGTACGATATTAAGGAACAGAAGAACTTGAGGTACAGCATGACAGTTTACTTTTTTTAGAGAGACATCACTGACTTGAAACTCAGCAAATTTAAAATCAAACGAACAAAAAAAACCTAGTAGTCTCAGGATCTGATGTTGATTTGTCTATTTTAGTAGTTTTACAATCCCATAAGCACTTGTAACACATTTTAAAAATATATATGTATATGTTTGATTAATTCAAACACAGGATTCCTGCAAACATACACGCAGGAAATATTTCTTAGTCTTCCTTCCTAATATGTTTGAGGTTACCTACAGTAATAGAATTGTCTGTGTGCTTAATTGCTTACAGTACTGTGACATAACTGGACATGCAGGTAAAATAGAACAATTGATTCTGTTAAACACAACAATTATTTTGTTGAGTACAACAAGATAAACCAAAGATAAAACATTTTTTCTCTAATTTCAAATCAATTTAAGTGTGTTTGTCAGGGAACTAATATGTTAGAGAAGATTTGATGGTACTGTTTATCAGTGCTTGGGGCTAGAATGATTTTATACATGCACCCTACAGCAAGCAAAAAAGGCAGAGACAGGCTCTCTTAGAGCTTATAGAAAGAGGCTGCATGGGTCAGAACATAATTTAACATCATAAGGAGTAATGATTAATAGCAGAGTTGATTGATATAGTTTTATTGAAATTTTTGCTGAAGTGATTGACAATCCTGAAAGACATTTGATAAAGATCTTTAACTCTCTTTGAAAATACTGTGGCTTTACTGAACTGCTTATTGAAAATACTTTTTTCTAAATATTAATGATTTTTTTTTTCTTTAAAAATAAACGTGGGAATTCTGGGAATGTGTAGATAAATTGAGAGAAGAGGGTCAATATCAAGGAATAAAATTTGGGTATTTAATTTGAAAAAGCTGGATTTCATTTCTCTTTTAATGACTGTTCAGTGTCTTAGCAATAGCAATACATTAAAAAAAAGTGAAGAAAGGGAACTCTGTAGATAAAAAGTTAAAGGAAAAAAATGTTTACTGGCAGCATGTACTTCTATTCAACTAAACTATGTATTTATAAGATATATTTTTGTTGTCCAAAAATGTAAAGCACACAAATATTTGGTTTAAAAAGTAACAATTTCATACCTCCCTGTTAAATCAAAGCCCAGATTTTCCAAAATATACATAGATACACATACAAGTTTGCAGATATATAAAGACAAATCAGATTACATCCTAAATTTTCTATTAATGAAAGGTTTTATTCAGAAATGTCTCTAGTATTTTTGTTCATCTCTCTGCATTGCTGTTTGAATTCTATTACCATGTGCTGTGGTTTAGCCCTGGTAGGCAGCTAAGTGCCACACAGCCACTCTCTTGCTCTCCCCAGGTGGGATGGGGAGAGAATCAGAAAGGTAAAAGTGCCAGAACTCATGGGCTGAGATAAAGACAGTTTACTAGGTAAAGCAAAAGCCATGCGCGCAAGCAAAGCAAAACAAGGAATTCATTCACTGCTTCCCATGGGCAGGCAGGTGTTCAGCCACTGCCAGGACAGCAGGGCTCATCATTGTCTTCTTGGGAAGACAAATGCCATCACTCCGAACGGCCCCCCTTCCTCCTTCTTTACCCCAGCTTTTATTGCTGAGCATGACGCCACATGGTACGGAATCTCTCTTTGGCCAGTCTGGGTCACCTGTCCTGGCCATGTCCCCTCCCAGCTCCTTGTGCACCCCCAGCCCCCTCACTGGCAGGGCAGCACAAGAAGCAGAAAAGTCCTTGGCTCTGTGTAAGCGCTGCTCTGCAACAACCAAAAACATCACCACTATTTTCATTAAAAATCCAAAACACAGCATTGTGTGAGCCTCTATGAAGAAAATTAACTCTGTCCCAACCAAAACCGTGACAATATGGGGAAAAAAAATCTTTTGTATAATCAAAATGAGGCTTGAGGAAAATTAAATCCAAATGGCATTTGGTGGACAAATTGTAAGATGGGTGCTTTGAATAGGATCTGAAGTCTGGACACTCCCAAAAGTTAGAGAGAATATTTAGATTAAAACTTTATGTATCTTATAAATGCACTGTAATGTTTTTATTCCATTTGTTGTAGGTCTAGTACTTTAAATATTGCTGCTGGTGCCTCTTCATCTGTATCATTAAAAAAGGTTGAATACACTTTAAGAGGAAACTATTTGTCACAGAACTAATTAAGCTGAGATCTATGAACTCAAAATCCAAACCATGGTTGAATTATTTACTGTAATACAACAAGAAGGATCAAGTTAATGCCTCTGATCACTCTATTCCACCAAAATCAGAACAGTGCAAGCCTATATAATTCAGCTGCGATGGTGAAAACAGAAATATGTACTTGTCTGTGGAACAATTAGTTTTTCAGTTCTCAATCAGAAGATGTGGATTTGCAGGCTGATTTGGTCAAATCACCTTCATATCTAATAAAAATGCTGCTACCACCAAAAAAAAAAAAAAAAAAAGGGGGTGTGTGTGTGTGTGGAGGCTTTACCCTATTTTTACCCTATTAGCTGGTAACAAAATGCATTGAACAGCTGGAAGAAAGATAGCCATTACTGTGAGTACTGTGAGAGGACATGGATGAACCAGTATGGCCTTAACGGGGAACACTATGTCTGTGGTTTTCTTCCTGCTCACTGCCCTGTGAATGACACTAGCCATGAAATCACAATGGTGCGGGGAAGATGTCAAAGGAGGCAAGCTGTGCATATTAAGAAGTATCATTTTCTCTAAACTTTTCTGGTGTGTTTCAGTAATGCATTTTCACTGGTTTCTTGTACTCTGTGTCCAACATCACAGCTGGTGTTTATAAGTAGAGGTAATAAAAAGTTATGCATGTAGTAACACTTGGAATTTTCTAATAGGAACCATTCAATGAAATGATACCTTGCAATACAGAGATTTAATTCGGGCATTGAATGAGGCAATAAATGTCTTATGGAAAGTTTGAAATTATGCTGAGGACAGTAAGTCTTTCTAACACATGGTTAAATGGGAGTGTTGAATAACATTGCAATGATTTGGTTATGGGGAACAATAATAAATATATGGTAAAATATATACTGCCTAAAATCTGCTGGAATATGAACTCTGTTTATAGTCAGAACAGACATGTTAACAAGATTTCACACTATCATTAGCCATTTCTGATGAGCCTCCTTTACATGAAGATTTAGATGCTCCTTATTTTCTAGGAAGAAAGCAGGAATTTCAGTGACAGCAACAGAAGTTAAGTAATTTCAGTTATTTCCATTCATAAACAGTAGGATTATCACAGTTTAAAGCTATTTGGATATACTTTATTGGTCTCTAGCTGCAAGTTAAAGGGAAGGGTGGAGTGCCTTTAAAATAAGGAAATCTAAAATCTATTAAACATACCTTTAGCAGGTGCGTTACCATAATGCCACTAGTTTCAGGAGTTAGATGTGTTTAGCTGA
Source organism: Chauna torquata (assembly GCA_013399475.1). Classification (NCBI taxonomy): domain Eukaryota; kingdom Metazoa; phylum Chordata; class Aves; order Anseriformes; family Anhimidae; genus Chauna; species Chauna torquata. The sequence continues at coordinate 21,477 of VXAL01013957.1, forward strand.
TGATTACCCTTTCTCCCCCTCCATTTTATGACTCTCATAAATGCAATGCATTGCTGCTTATCATCAATGATTTGAGGTGATGTTTCATGTATAATGAACCTTTAATAATCTGAGAGGTTTAACTGCAACAGATGAATTCAAGTTCTTTTTCTAAGTACAACAAATGAAGACTGATAGGGGATAACAGTATAAAACAGGAACATGATAACTGGGCATCATAAGATTGCGTGGTTTTTTTGCTGCTAGAAACTGCAAGATGGAACCAGTGCTAAGTTTTCAAAAGACAAGGCTGCAAAAGAAAACACCTAATTTATTCTGATGGGGTCTAAAATGTAAGTAGAGCATGAGAAGTATGTGCTTCAAAGAGTGACAAGATTTGACTGGTCTGATAAGGATCCTTTCAGATGTGATTTCTATGAAGGAGCCGTGAGAAGCTTGTCCATTGGAACATCATATAAGATGATTTTCAGAACAATCTTGGTGATACGAAAACAACAACAAATCTTTAGATTAAAAAGATTCCAAATTCATTTTGAGCCTGAGAAGGAT
>VXAL01013960.1:5465-22048 GCA_013399475.1 Chauna torquata
GTCGCCAGTCAAGTGGGACCTCCCCTGATAGACAGCACTGCTGATAAATGATGGAAAGAGACTTGGAGAGCACTTCTGCCAGCTCCCTCAGCACCCTCAGGTGGATCCCATCTGGTCCCATGGACTTGTGTACATCTAAGTAGTGTAGCAGGTCACTATCTCCCCTTGGATTATGACAGCTTCATTCTGCTCCCTGTCCCTATCTACCAGCTCAGGGGGCTGGGTACCTGGAGAACAACTGGTCTTACTGCTAAAGACTGAGGCAAAGAAGGCATTAAGTACCTCAGCCTTTTCTTCATCCTTCAGCAGTATATTTCCCCTCACTTCCAATAAAGGATGGAGATTCTCCTTAGTCCTCTTTTTCTTGTTTATGTATTTATAAAAGCATTTTTTATTGTCTTTAACAGGAGTAGCCAGATTAACTCCAGCTGGGCTTTGGCCCTCCTAATTTTCTCCCTGCACAGCCTCACGACGCCTTTATAGTCCTCCTGAGTGTCCTGCCCCTTCCTCCAAAGGTCATAAACCCTCTTTTTCTTCCAGAGCTCTAGCCACAGCTCTCTGTTCAGCCAGGTCGGTCTTCTTCCACACTGGCTTGTCTTTTGGCACGTGGGGACAGCCTGCTACAGCATCCATAAGATTTTCATCTTGAAGAGTGTCCAGCCTTCCTGGACTCCTTTGCCTTTCGGGACTACCTCCCAAGGGACTCTGCCAACCAGTCTCCTAAACAGGTCAAAGTCTGCCCTCTGGAAATCCTGTGTGGCAGTTCTGCTAACCCGTCTCCTTACGTTTCCAAGAATCGAAAACTCTACTAGTTCATGATCACTGTGCCCAAGACAGCCTCCAACACTCACATCACCCACAAGTCCTTCTCTGTTCACAACAGAAGATCCAGTGGGGCGCTGTCCCTAGTTGGCTCACTCACCAGCTGTGTCAGGAAGTTATCTTTCCAGAAACCTCCTAGACTGTTTCCTCTCTGCTGTATTGTATTTCAAGCAGACATCTGGCAAGTTGAAGTCCCCCACGAGAACAAGGGCTATCGATTGCTAGGCTTCCTCCAGCTGCTTGTAGAATATCTTATCTGCCTCTTCAGCCTGGTTGGGCAGTCTATAGCAGACTCCCCTCCCACCATGACATCTGCCTCATTGGCCTTCCCCCTGATTCTTACCCATAAACACTGAATCCTGTCATCGCCATTGTTAAGCTCTGGACAATCAAATCACTCCCTAGCATACAGGGCTACCCCGCTGCCTCTCCTTCCTAGCCTATCCCTTCTGATGACAGCCAGTCCCTTCAATTGCTATATTTAAGAATATAGAGTGTTTCCTACAAGCACAAGCCCATTAGTCTGAACTCTGTGTTACATGGGGGTCTAGATCAACCTGTGAAGGAAAGAATAAAGGTATGGAAAGCAAAGGAGAAAGAGAATAAACTGTAGCAGACTAAACAAGGTCAATTTGTTACCTGTATAAAAAAAGGTAAGTAAGGATTTAAAGTAAGCAGGCACAGTACACCTAATCTACATGAGCTTCAGTGAGACATTCAAAGCAGACCAGACTGGAGAAGACAGGAGCCAGTTAAATCACAAAGTGAGTAAGGAACTGGCTACAGTGAAGCACTGTCAGGTGATCAAACTTCCTGGTGACATGTATTTTGAGGTACTGCCAATATTTGAAGAAGATCAGAATATTTTATGGGAATAACTGAATGATCATGAGGCTGGAAAAGATGGAAATAGTTTAAATTCAAAAAGTGCAATGTGCAAAAGTGCAAATCATGCCTTAGCAAAAAGAAAGCAAAAATGACTGCTCCAAGCTGACTCATAATCAGCTGAGAGCTAAAAATGATAAAAACTTCTGGGCAAACCAGTGCATTATTAGGAGAGCTATGATCTACCAGTGTGTTGCAACAGAGGAAAAAAATAATAATCTATGGATGTATCAGTTACAGTATTTTCAGGAGGAATTAAGATGTGTTAATGCCACTGGACAAAGCATTGAGAAAATTCTATCTGCAGAATTTATAGTTCCAATCATTCACACTCAAAAAAGAAAAAGTCAAACTGGAACAGATGTGGAAAAGGAATAAACCTGTCTTACTAAAGGAGACCAAAACATCTTGCCTTGTTTCTCTTAGCAAAATGAAGACTGAAATCGAACTTATTTCCATAAAATGTGGTAAACACCATGAAAAAAGATAATGGTCATTGTAGAAACAGAGAAAAGGGCATGGAAACTTGTCAAATAATATTAGGATGCAGACAGGGACTAGTTATATTGTGAAATGAATAGGGAAGGGGCTAACGGGAAGTAGGAGAGTGAGATAATGAAATTTCCTGATGACACAAATTTTGAGGCAAAACAACAAAATGGAGTTCTAGAATAGCCTAATATTAGGTTACAGGAATAAAAAGGATCAAAATTAAAAACCCTAATACATTTAAGATAGAACTCCTTGAGTTCATGTAAGAAATATTGATGAGACTGAGCTAGCAGGAGACAGGACCTGCTGACCCTTGTAGTCCTACATTCTCACATTGCCACTTCAGAAATACTTAACATTATGTTAAAATCCTCAGAAAGCCATGAATTATACTGAATTTTTAGAAACACCTGACCACGTCAGAAGTTTCTCTTCTGAGGAAGTAGGCTAAATTCCCCAAAGCCCAAAACAAATAACTAATAACTATGCAGATTTAGAAATTTCATTGTTAGAAATTATATCCCTTTATTTCATCTTTTGACAGTTATGAAATAGAGTTGAGGAAAAAGAAGCTCTTTGCCCCCCTCCATTCTTGACTTGTAGGCCACAAGGAATTAGATATTTTTCATTTTCCTTTTAATTGTGCAACAAAGCACTGTGATTTGTACCTTTTAAAGGGATTGTACAATGAAAAATCTTTCCAGGAGCCCCAATGAAGGCCATTATGTGCTCTTAACATGCAATTAATGTATGTTTCAAATTAGTGGGTCTCTTATTAATGCTCTGCTGTTATGCTTATCTGATGTTTCCTTATACAAAACAATGAAACAAAATAAATGAACCCTTGTTCAGCAGGAGCTGTCAAATTAGAAATGGTTACAAAGTAATAATTAGGTAAAATGGATCACAGTGTTCAGGCTTCAGCAGTGATTGTCCCTCTGAGGGCCATTAACAAAATCTAGTCATTGGATCTGCATGCAATTTTAATGAAGCCACAAGTAAACAAACTGCAAAATGGTGTGGGCAAGAGTTTGCTCACTTTATGAGGCAGACTTTCATATTATACTTTTTATTTTTCCTCCTTCTTTTCCTACCCTGTGGTCCTCATGCCGATGATTCTGGTCAGGGAATTTTAATTTAAGCTTTCCTTTCCCACTGTGGTATTTGAAAAATTGTGTTGTCTACTGACCTCTATAGTATAGGTCGGCTGCAATTACATCAGTGGGATAGGCTGCAGTTTTTATTTATGAAAAAGCAGGGATCATAAGGATGATCACAACGCTCCATAACAAACCTACAAGATGATGTAAAGGGCTCTGGTGCAGGGAGCATTGATGCCGAACACCAGTGGGGAACCAGTTCCACCAATGCACCCTTCCAGAGAGCTTTACATTGATTTCTCCTCTTTCTATTGCCATGCTAGAAGAAACCGTGGGTATTTCAGCTTCTGGCGTTTGCAGAAAGGCAGAGGCAGTTTGTTCCGTCGCTGTTTTAAAGGTTTCCAGCAGCCCAGGCGAGGAGAGGCGGGGGACTCACTGCCCCACCTTGTGGTGACGGGAGGAGGAAAGCCGCGGAGGGAAGGACGAGCAGATCGGGGGGTGGGCTCTCCCGGGGCTGCTTGTTGTTTTAACACTTCTCCACAAATGAGTTAGCTTAGTGGGGGTCAAAGGGGTTTCGGCGCTTTTGCTTGCCTTCAGTGAATCTTGATAGTGCTTGAGAGTGTTGATAGAGCTAGTGATGATGCTTATTAGGTTCATTTATTTTCTTGATAAGCAGCTGAAAAGAGAGATAAATCCCCTGGTTTCTTAAGCAGCAATACTATTGCTTTCCATATCTCTGATACTCCTTCATTTAAAGACTCAGAAGCTGTTTCTCTCTTTTTCAAGAAATTACCTTCAGGGAATCTACTGACAAACGTAAACGGACCTCTCCATTTGGGTAGGAGAGGCGTGTCATCCAGCTGACTTGGATTTATTTATGAAATGTTTGGAACTAGAAACACTGTGCTCTGAAAAAAAAATATAGATATACTTTTGTAGGTTGCAAGGAAAGGAGTTTGAGCCCTAAAAATACTTAACTCCCAGAGAGCTTTGAGGAAGATGTTCCAGTTATGAGGGCTTCTGTCCCTCACTCATTTTTGGCAATGGGTGAGCTGTGCAGACTGCTCAGCAGCTCCTGTGTTTCCTCTCTGGGACACCTCAGGCCACCACTGAGTTTGCAAAGCTGCTACAGGTAGAGCTGTGTGGTTTGTTCTGTCCCAAAGGCTGTCTACAGAGAGGGCTTCCCCCTGGACACATTCAGCAAGGTCTGTAACAGCACAAGAGGCTGAAATTACATGGTCCGGGGGTCATGTGCAAATGAACGAATTCACTGTCACTAAATGAAAGCCATTGCTCTCATCGGCCCATAAAATGTGCAAAGGTAATGAGCTGGGCAGACAGGCCATTGCAATGAGAGGGAAGCTGCTGTGGGGTTGCAGGGTTTTATTTCTTCTGATTGTAGTGATCCATGTCCCTGAGACACTCCAATGTGTGTTGCAGTGCCATACAGCTTATCAGGGCTGTTATGGCAAAGCAGCAAGTGGCAAAGCTCTGGAGGTAATAAAGATAGTAGTAAATAACTGGATATTTGTTGGCTTTGAGTCACAGCCCCAAGTAATTCCATGGCTGAAGAGTTGGTAACAGGTACTAAGGCTTAAAAGGTATATGTATTGACACCTGCACTGAGCCAGCTAGCTTTTGAAGTTATTAAGTGTCCTCTTTTTGTTTTCTGTTTTCTTCAGATATTTTAGACAGGTTTTAGTCTGAGGCAGAGCCACCCATAGATATGCTGGATGAAGTTTATGTTACTAGAATTGTCTCTTGTGTCAGGAGTCCAAATCTTGGGTGGCAGATGCATTATGAGAAAAGAAAACATTTGTCATTGTTTCACTTCCACTCAATTGCACTTCCTGTATATTTACCTAGGAGATGGTTATACGGAGCTCAAACTAACAAATGTCATTGACCTGGAAAGTAGTGCCACATCCACTATCCACTATCCACCTGTAAAGTCCAGGTGCAGTTCACCTGATATCCCCAATGCCTCCAAGCCTAGCATCACATTATACATTTTCCTGGATGCTTTAGCATGTTCTTTCATGCCACATGATGTGTCCAATGCCTGTAGGATACATAGCACATCCCTATCTGGACAGTGAATTTCAAAGCTAAATTTCATAAAATATCCCAAGAAACAGGATGACTGGAAAAAAACAGGTTCAATTTAAAATTCCATAAGTGAATTCAAACAGTAAAACTGACAGAAGGCTAAAAGCTAAGACTGTGATGCCTTCACACATAAAACAAAATTACTTTTATTGATTTATTTCCTTTACCTCAGATTAATTTATTTCTTCTTATTTTAAAAGTCATTAACAAAAAACCTAAAATTATAGGACGTAATTAGGTAATCTTATTAAAATATATTTTATACCCAAATAGCTGTAAAAATATACAGTCCTCTCCTATGTCAAACATAGAAGATTCCAAGCTTCAGGGCAACCCTCTCCTCATCCCAGTGCTGTGCTCAGACCTGGTTGTGTATCAGGGCCCACAGTACCCCTCTTTCCTTGTCCTTGTTTGCACTTGGTAGGAAAGAAAGTGGACAGGGGAGATAGAAGCTGTAACCTGCTCCCCAGTGTGGACCACCAGGGGAGCATGAGCTTGTGGCAAGCTGCAGTGCCCTCCCAGAGCTCAGTGCTTACATGGCCACCAGAGCCTGCTTCAGGATCAAGAGAGCTCAACCCTGGCCAGAGGCATGATGTGGCTTGGGTGAAATCCCTGTCAGACCCCTTGCTTCATGCAAAGAAATGTAAAAGCATATCTCACTTTATTTCAGTACCACTGGGTGGATTTAGTTTCCACCACAAGCAAAGCAATCCTCTGCTGTTTGAAACAGTTCTCCCTTTACTCTCAGTGCTACATTTTCTAGTATAAACTGATAAAAAAAAAAAAAAAAGTCCCTCAAATAATTGTGTCTGCAAGTGGCATCACACACATAAATTCAACTGCAGGGAACTTGTGCATATTCTTATTAAACCCACCAGGGACTCCTGCATCTGCAGAGAAGGACTATCCATTGAAAGATGTAGCAAATAAAAAATCTTATCACCTCTCAGCTTTCACTCCTAATATGCTACATGACCTACCATATAGAGAGAAAACAACAACAAAAAAAAATTCAACTGTCCCTACATCAGCTAGTAAACTTATTTCTTTTGCCACAACTTGTTATTTTCTCACTGACCATTTCTAGGAGACAAAAAAGCGGTGCTTCAAAACACATTTTCATTCATCTTATTTTTCAAGGAAGACAAGCTGAAAAGATTCCTATGACATGGGCCTGTACTGATGCACTGTATCATTAAAGGTTTGTTTTGTATTGATGGATTGTTGTGTGAAAACAAATATAAGGAAAAGCAGCATAGCACAAATTCTGGTTGCTTTTTCAAATCTACTTTGCTTTTGTGTATAATCCACAGCCTCTGGTGGCAGCACAAGCCACAGTTCTCTGCAGGAATCTTAGAACAAAAGCAGGGGTCTCAAATAAAATATTCCACAAGACTCGTTCCTGTTGCTTGCTAGTGGAGACAAGCCTGTGCTTTCAGGGTTATATGAAAGCAGACTTCTGTTAAAGATGTCACTGTAGGCTGCCTGTTTGTCTAGACTACGAATTCTTCCTTTGTAACTGACAGCTAAATAACCATTTGGTATTGCTGTTAACTTAAAGCAGGCTGCTGATCACCTAGTAGGAAGGGAGTTAAATTCTGCAAGCTGTTTTTTTTGAGCAAGAGATTCCAGCTATGGTCCCCTCTACAACACTCACTTAGAACTGTGAAACCACAGAGCACCAACTTAGATACCATGCTTTTCTTAATAGTTAACTCTTTCTTGGACTATATTATTTGCGACTAAGAAGCCTTCATCTGTGACTGAATTCCCACTGAAACAGAGGAATACGCAATATGAAAAGTGAGATTAATATATGGCACACAGACAATTTGCTGACAGCCTGATGGATGACTTGATTGCTGCTTTGGAGGAAAAAAATGTTATAGGACTAAATTCAGAATGTAAGTAAGCCTGGAGGCTACCTAATTTACTGTGGCTTACATCAATTCTAAGTAAAGCCTGAAGGCACTGTGCATGTGTCAAACACATCTAGATCGTCCAAAATCTGGCTGCTCGCAGTTTCCTTTATCTCTACCTGAAATTTCCTTAAAGCCAAGAGGTAAGCCCACTTACCTTCCTACACATTACTGCAACTACCTAATTCTTTGCCACAATGAGGCGGCAAATTTACCAAAGGCTTATGAAGTCAACCAAGTCAGAAGAATCACACCAAGACAAGGAGGACCACCCAGATCAGAAACTCTTGATCTGAAAATGGGAGCTGTGCCAAAACAGGCACTCAGCAAAAACAAGCACAGAGACTCAACTACCTTAGTGATGAAGTTGTTGGTCTTTGGCAAGCTTTGACAAGTCAGAAACCTTGGTAAACAGCAGATATCATCCTCTACCGTGGCTTTAAATTTTGTATAGGCTCCCTAAGGCCCAGGCACCACATATGCATGCACTTGTGAAAAGAAGTGCATGGAGATGGTTGCAAAAAGCTTCCAGCCACACAGAAGGCAGTGCACGGTCAGATGGTGGCCACTGTGCCTTTCATGGGCAGAAACACCTGCGGGAGAGCGGGTGGGTTGGTCTTCCCAGGGCAAGCAGACAGGCTGCTGCCCTTGCACAGAAGGCAGTGCCCTCCCTCTCTTCCTCTTTGCCAAAGCGTACCCTGCCTGGAATTGTGTACTCTGCCTTCATGGTGAGCTGAAAAAAAAAAAAAAAAGACTTGAGAAGGACAGTCCCTCCTGACATTTTTGTCTGAGGTAAAATTGCAAATCTTACTTCCTTGAACATCTAAACCTAACTACCCCAGCCCTGGGGTTGCCAAAAGCCAAGTCTGTGTCCAAACTCACCCCCTCACCAACCAGAACTCTACATCCATACAGCCTTAACTTACAGTCCCTTAAACCCCAGGTCAGGCATTGCAGCCCGAGTCATCCGTGCTCTCCTCCATTCAGCGACAGAAGCAGGAGCATGTTCCTTAAGAACTGCCTGTTGCCCCCAGCGAGCTGGTGTGCCCACATTGCCCAGCAGCCACACTGCCTCGCTGCACCTCCGAGACCCACAGGTTGAAACTGAATGTCAACAGAAAGTTTGAGAATCCAGTAAGGAGTATGGCACATCAATGTTGATAAGGAAAAAAAGATGGAAGCAGGTATTTGCAGCCCTCTCTTTTGAATTAATATTGTTCTCAGTGGGTCTGCCACTGTGAGATTGAGGTGTTTTTTGAAACCTCAAGACAGATACAGGTAGTTTTCACATTGCAAATACTTGGGTGCTTCACCTTGCAGGTCAAGCAGGTGTTTTGCAACCACTGTAAAAAAATTACGAAAACCCTGAAGAGATGTGTGATGTCCCTCTCTGATTTATTCCAGAGGGAAGCAGCACTGTTTTTCACCAGTAACGACTGATATTTCCCACTCCCTTCCCATGTCAGTGTGTTCTCTTCATATCTCTTCTTGCCAAATACTGTAGGTAGGGCCATGCTGTCCAAGAATATCAACTATTTCTGAGAGCAGATAGCCGGGAGTGGATTATACCCTTCCTTCACACTCTTCTCGGGTGACACTCAGGTCCCTGTCCAAGGCTGAGCATAAGTGGAAGGAGGGATGGATGGAGGAGATGTTTCCTGCTGAGCCATACCTTGGCCATACCAATCACCAAGGAAGGTATGGCAGCCAGGAGAAACACCATGGGCTGGAGACAGGCTAGGGTGGGAAGGCAGGAACCAGGAGCTATTTTAATAACCAACTTAACTGACTTATCTCCAGAACTACTCTTGAAAGAGTTACATGGACATAGGGACTGCATTGGGAAATCACTGTAAGCGTGGGGAATTTCTAAGAATAACTAAACACAAGGAAATTAGAAAGTCAGATAATTTTAGAGAAGGGAAAGTAGACTAAAGCATTTCTAAACTAGAGCTCCTAAGGTTTGCTCACTGCCCTTTTGAGCACACCAGACTTCACCAGTAAAAGAATCATAACTGTTTATCAGGCATATGTTGTTCTTTTATCCCAAAATCTCACTAGCAAGATGAAAGTAGGTGAGGGATAGAGCAGCTGAACAGCAACATCATCTCTGTCAGCAGTGGAACAGGATTAACCAGGGGGATGAAGATTTGTAACGGAGACCACAGCACAGGTGGTAGAATATTTGCTCTGAATGCAGAGCAGAAGAGATGTGGAAGCCAGTGGAGTGATTCAAAGAAAGATGTGGCCATTACTTACACATCTCTGAAATAACAAGAAGAGGGAACGAGATGAAAGTAGTGTGGGCCAGGGAGGTGGCAGAGACAATTCTTGAGGTGTTTTTTTTTTTCTGTGCAGGGAAAAACATTAGTTGCAGGGCAATGAGAAAGATGTTTTGTTTCATTTTGTAAATCTTGTATGAAATCTGTTATCAGAAAAAAGAGTAAATCTTTTAAATAGTATGTTTGCAAGTTCAAGCGTGACCCAACCTAACTTATGGCAAAAATCTAAGTTACTGAAAAGGTTATTTGAAATAATCATGCAAGCACAAAAAAGCTATTAAGCCCTTGGTAGCTCTAGCAAAGAGGACAATAAGGGCATATTCAATTTAGATTACAAACAGTGAGAACCATCATATTTTAGACTGCATTATACATGGCCCGTGGAGTGATTTATTTCACTGAAGTGAGATTGTAGCAAAACAGGGGATCACCCTCCAGACAATACTGTCGTCCTTGTGTGTGACACACCATGTTCGCACATTCCATATGCTTCCTCATCAGTAACTTCTGTAATTAACCAAAACTGATGATGCATGTACTCAAATTAGACAGCTTCAAAGGCAAAAGGATTTGCTTTGGTCAGTGGTCTCTAGCCAGTGATCTCTCTGGTGAAGTGAAAGCACATAACAGCAGAGAGGCAGCAACTGAAAGGGACAACATGGTTGCTCCTCCTTGCCCAAATTTGCAAGCACTTGACATTAATGCTGGGAGCCTGTAGAAACAGGAATGGTTCATGCAGTGCACTTTGTGGCTCTGGGTCTATGTTTTCCCTTTGTTGTGGCCTTTCACCTCCTAATTTTCATTTTCTCTCCAATTCTCCTGCCAGAGGACCACAGGCAGGTCCTGCACACCAGCTCATGCTTGGCAGGGCTCCTCCTGTGAGGGGATAGGGGCATGGGAGGGCACTGCTACTGCTGTAGCATTTTAGTTGATGGTTGACTGGAGAGCACCTCATTTTGGCTGCTTTTCCTCTGTCTTTGGAACATGTGTGCTCCCTCTTCGTTGCTGCCAAAGGAGGACATCTGTTTTGCTGGCAAAGCTAGACACAGTGGTTTGTGAACCTGGGGCTCTGTAGGATCTTTGAAGAGCTGACAGGCAACACCGTTTGGAAACGCATTGATCTGTGGAGACCAAATAACTTCCACCAGGTAGAAAAATCAGAAAGTCTTGGCATTTATACTCAGCCTGCCAGAAAAAGCATGCCATACTGCCCATGGGGGTTTCCTATAGCGATTTTATCCGCTGTTAGACACTACCCAGCCGTGAAACTACTGCTTCTTAAATGCTTGTGGTTTTTATTTAGAGAACAGGCTTTACTGTGAGGGAAGTGAACATCATTAGAGTAACAGGACATAACCTGTTGCTGCAAGTCAAGCTCAGATAAACTGTCTGAGGTCCTAATTGTGAAGCCGTGTCTCAGGAGCCCCTCCAACGTGGGACCATGGCAGGTAGCCCTGAGCATCTCCCTCCCCTCTGTCTCTATCACTGGATATCATGAGTCAACTAGGGAAAAAGATGCAGATTTTGCCCTGGTACAAAAGCCCACCTGCTTTTCAAAGAACCCTGTTAGAAGTTTCAGATAACTGAACGGATTTTTATCACAGGCTGGACAAGTGTTGGGCCTCGAGAACTTCAAATACAGCATGGCTGTAGTGGGACTGCTGCAGCAGCACATCAAGTCCAAAGCTGAGCTTGCTTACAAGTATATGATTCTGTTTTATGTCTCCATTTCTGTTATAAATTGCAGGAAGAGTGAACTATAGATAGCTGTAGGGAGTGAGGTCAACACCTAGGGAATGGAGATCAAATATTCAAAATAGTGGGACTGCAGAATGTGCCAACTTGAGAAGGATATTATTCTTTCAGGGGGTACATTAGGGGCAGCTCAAAGGCTTTTTGTTTCACCTTTTGTGTTCCACATGTGCTACCTTTCTTGACATTTTCCTACAGCCTGATATTGCCTGGAGAGTTGGCTGGGTTTGCTAGAGACAATAGGTCAGACTTACCAACACGTTTCTGCACTTCCCCTTAGAAGCAAGGAGAGGAGTATAACAGAAATTCTCCTTTCATTTACAGGGAAGATGTTCTTAAGCAAGGCTGGGCAAATCCCGCAAAGCGTTTAGTCTGAGTATTACCACAAATGTTCATATTATTTACCTCCAACATACTGCCTCTTTTGTCTGTTCCCCTTCTGCAAATATTCATAAAACAGAGTTTTGCTGGCACAACTACTTACAGGAAGAGAATATCAATATAGCATGCATAAATATTCACATAGTGATAAAATTTTACATTTACAAGCACCAATATGTACACCAACACACTCATTAAGCCACAGGAAAAAAATATTGCCATGTGACTTATCCAGCCAATTACAAATAACTATTGCATTTCAAGTACTGAGTGCTCAGAAAGTTCTATAAATGAGCAGTCCAAAGAGACAAATCCATTAACGTTTGTGGAATGCACTGACTAATGCACACTTTTAATGAAATGGATTTGTGAAGTTATTTTTATTAACGACATTTATGAATTAGAGACATTTATGAATTAGAGTGCTTCTGAGAATGCTGTAGCAGTGAGAAAACTGCTATCCCACAAGTAGAGAAACAGGTTATATTCACAGAATAAAATACTGTGTAATATTAATATTCCCTGTAGTTTTATTTTCACTTTATAGTATTATCTGCAATGAAATCTTTTCCAACTGTCAACACTGTTTCTTGAATTTCAGAAGACATAGGCCCAGTCGATCTCATACAATATGGCGCATTATTTATCTTAGACATTTTTTTCTTTTCAGCTCGTGTCTTCACCTTAATAATTACAGTACCTTCAAATACTAAAACTTCACAAGTACACACAAAATTGGGTTAGAAACAAATATCTTTAGCATTGTATTCTTTAAATATGTGTTTCCTTGAAACAGGACTTGCAAGCAACATTCCTTGAGAGTGGTAAAGGGCTCAGTCCTGCAGCATGTTAGAGGAATCTATAATGAGTAAGGAGATTCTGAAACAATTTTATGTACAGCTCTACTATCATCCCTTTATTCCTTGAGGCCAGCTTAATTCTTGCCTGAGGTACAGATAAGAGTCCTAGCTGATCGGGACTTTCAGGAAAGTGTCGTGGAGATAAAGCTTTGAGTTATCATATGTAAAAGAACATGATTTCGGTTGACAATTTTTCAGTCATTTTGGAATGAACATTACAATTCAAGTGAATATACTATGTGAACATATAATAAACCTAGAGAGCTTATGCATATATACTGAAGATAAATAGCATTTGGAATACTGTGAATGAGTTTTTTCAAAGAAAGCTCTAAGACAGTAAAATTGTTTATGTCCTTTATGCAAACTCTCCAAAATGCAACCTATATCAACACTGTCAGTTAATAGCTTGCTCCCCCTTAAGCAAAGGAAAACCTAGATTTAAGTGGAACATGCTGTGACTTCCCTCCCTGCCCATCTTTCTTGTGTTAGTTTTCCTGTCCTTCTCCCCTGAACAACTGTGTTCCCAGTCCCCAAACCTCTTCATCAGAGCAAGCTTTGTGCAAAAGCCTAGGTCCCTTGATGATCCACCCACTGCATGTGCTCCTTTGACCTTCATTCAGCGACGTATGCTGCAGTACAATATTTTTAACTGCAGTAATGCCCCAGGACCTCCCAGTCCATGTCAGCACAGCATTTTCAGCACAAAATTCCTTCCCACTTTTGGAGTGAAATGGGAATTCTGTATCTGAAGACGTAACCCCTACTTCTCCCTGCAGACAATTTGTTGACGACAGTAGATTTGTTATTCATTTTTTGCATGTTCTAAATGAACAATTTCTGTATCATCTTGCTAGAACATAATACTTAATCTAATGAATTAAGCATTTGAACATTTAATTTGCTGTGAAGACAAGGTAGAGAGGGAGGGATTTTCTAGTAGCCGAACCTGTAGAAAATTTACAGTACCTTTTCATTCCCAGGGACTTATTTATTTAGTCAATGCATAATCCATATGTTTTTTTTTATTCTTCATCATAACATCTCTCAGCCCCACCATGTTTAATAGGCACAGTCATATTTTAAGTTTTGGGATGTCTTTGTAACTTCTAGAGCACAGCTAACAGACAGGTAAGATGCCTTACCACATCACCACGTCACAAGTTTTTCTAAGTTTAGTCTGACAAACAGAATTCTCAGTATTCAAATCTGTCAAATAAATATGTATGTTTGTCCTACTCTAGTCCTTTTTTTTTTTTTTTTTTTCCTCCTGTTTGTTTAGCTCAGGGACAGGAGTAGTAAGTGTGGCAAAGTTTAAATTGCAACAGGGTTTGGGACAAAGCCAACCTGGTATCACCTCTAGAGTGCAAGGAAACACGTTATTGTTTCTTGCTTGAGTCCAGATAGTATTTCAGGAATAAGATGTCACATCAACATCAACATTTAAGCCAGCTTCCTGGTTCTTAGGGATCACAGCTCTCACATGGATAAGGTCCCTGATATCACAATAAACAGGGACTTCATCCACATTCGCTTTTCCAAAGCTTTACACGTCTCTTAATTTATTTACGAGCCTCTGAAAAGTGTCTATAACCTTAAACACTTAGACCCTCCAGAGAACGCTGAAAGCAAATTTAATTGGGTAACACAGTATAAGGCTGTTTGCCAGGGCTCTGTCCAATGGTCTACTGAGGTTATATATTTTGCATTGCTTAGTCTATCTGTCATTTAATTTATTCCTGGCATTGGGTAGACATCCAATATTGTACCAGTGGCTAGCTCCCCATAACAAACTCAGAATCTCAGGAATCTCACAATGCTGTCTAGCTTTTGTGACCAGCACAATGGTGAAGCAGAGGCTGTGGGATGGACAGATTGCTTCTACAGCCCACAAGTCAGTCTGCACTCTCCTGTGCATTTCAGTCAGGTCCCTTGTGATGCAGCAACCAAGCAGAAACTGTCCTATGTTTGCTCCTTGTATAGGACTGATTTTTGGAGAACATCGGCTGGAAATCTCTCTCTCAGCTCTGCTTTCTGCTCCAGAGACAGACTGTCACACGCAGCCACTGCATTCATACAGTTCTTTGCCCACCAGGACAGAATGGGATCCATGATGGGGTCCTCTGATGGAGAACTAGCCTTTTCAACCACATTAATCCTATCATTGTGAAGTTTATAACATCTACATCACAAGTTTGGACCTCCTGGTTAATTTTAAACACCCCTGATACACGGGCAATACTTCTTGGGTGTCCCACTGTAAGAACTTTTCTCAGAATACTCTGAAACTGTGTTCTACTCAGGAAGAAATTGTATTGTTTTTTTACTTCACAAGGTCTGAAATGAGGAATGCAACTGATTCCACAATTCAATAGCACATCACAGTTTTGGGCATGAGGGGTCTAGTTTTCTCTTGGTACTTATTTCTTAGAGTATTCCTGTTTCTTCTTTATTTCTGACAAAAAAAAACCTGTTACATGAGATGCGCACTGCCTTTCTTACAGGATGCAGCAGCTTTCTGTTTTTCCTTTTTGCCAACTTCTTCCTCTCCCCAGAAGGCTGATTGATCTTTCTTTCTTCTCTCAGTGTTTCAGAGAAGCAAATTCAGCAGGGTCTGTCCAGGAGCGCAATCCTCTATGCCTTTGCATGCAGTGGCATATACTCTTTAGGTCTACATTCATGCACACACCAGTGTGTCAAATAACTCCTGTTCTGAAACAAACTCTTAGAATGTACCAGGTCCTATTAGCATTGTCTTATTCCATGCAAGAAAGCAGGAAAGGCTTCTGCAAAACTTAAGGACAGTCATTCATACCATGGTGGATACACTCTTAGCATCAAAAACTCTGACCATATACATTTATTCCTGTCATCTATGGAGTGAATATCAAAAAGTTATCATGTAACTTGAGACCAATCTCATTGTGGACTTGTTCCAATGACTGTTACACCAGCTTCAATTCAGAAACAACAAATCTTCCACAAGCTGCTGGAGAGCCTAATTTTTATCTCTGCACACTCTTACAGACTGTGTTGAGCTTGAATAAATATGGATCTTCCTGTTCAGTTAACGAACAAATTAATTACTGAAATAAGGTTCAGTAAAGTTCACATAAAAATGTGAAAAGAAGAAAAAAGATGTATTAGATGTATATTTCTTTGCAGTTCTTTCTTCTCATTTGGCTGTTATTGTACCCTTCCACTAGCATCACTTTCTTCGTTGCAGTTTCTTAGCAGAGTATACAATACGTAGACTGTAGACACTCTTGGCAGCGTCTCTGTACCTTAATGTATTTATCTTGACAAAACCCATGTGAGGTCAGGAAATGCCTAATACACCACTGACAGAAGCAGAACTGAGATGCAGAGAGACAAAATGTTTTTTCTCAGGTTACAAGGGATGTCTGTGGCAGAGTGGGAAACAGATCCTTAGATTAATGCTTTAAACAGTGAAATGCCGTTCCTTGGTCATGGGTGGTCATTTGAGTAGATAATGAATCCTTGTTTACTTCTGAGAATACTTTGATGAGGTAAAAGTGATTTCCCATTTTCACTCACACTGCTGAAAAACACCCTGGACTTGGGTTTCATGCTGCAATATTTCGGTACAATAGGTTTGTGACTCCCTGGAAAGCCAGCACCGCTGCAAGAGCCAGAGCATGGTAATGGCACGCCAATGAGCCTCTTCCTAGAGAGTCACTGGGAAGAGTATCTTTTTACAATGAGAGGTCAGCAAGGGAGAATCTTATCCATGGACGCATACAGAATTCAAGATTTAGGTAAATTCAGTTCTTAATGTGAAATACAAAGAAAAGGAGAAAGTATTAATGGACATATCATGGAAAACACACTGAAATCTGTAATTTCTGCTGCAGTTGATATCAGTTATAGTGAAGTACCTTGACAAATCATGCTGTAAATTGACCAAAAGTAACTCTTTAATTCTATATATTTATTTTGACATAATTTTATTCTATATAT
>VXAL01013961.1:0-40079 GCA_013399475.1 Chauna torquata
ATGGGGGGGTGCCTGTGTGTGTGGCATATATATATACTCACATAGAATCTATTAAAAAATGTGCACTCAGATTTGTTTGTGTGTGGGTCTGTGTACGCACACACACACCCCACACATCTATCTATATACACCCTCACCTCTGTCCATTTGTCTATATCTATGCCTACATAACTTTATGTATATCTATTACTATCTATATAGAACAGAATCATAGAATCATAGAATAACCTGAGTTGGAAGGGACCCAGAAGGATCATCGAGTCCAGCTCCCGGCTCCGCACAGGACCACCCAAAAATCAGACCGTGTGTCTGAGAGCGTTGTCCAAATGCTTCTTGAACTCCATGAGGCTCGGAGTATATGTATACATACGCATATATAGGAACATTCACGTATATGTGTATAAAATTACAAATGTATCTATATATGTCTCTGTACAAACACGTGTGGCTATATATCTCTCTATATTTATGTAGAAATATATGAGAAATCACAAATACATGCATGCATGTGTACACGCACCCCTATATACCTATATATCCGTACATATGCATGTAGATATCTACGTATGTGTATGCATGTAGATGTACCGGCACGTATATTACAACTCTATGTGTACACATCTACACACACGCAGCTGTATACGTGTATATACACCCATGTAAATATATACACACACACATACTTAGATATGTACCTACAACTATCTACCCATGGCTCTATCTATGCCTACATATACATTTGTATGTGTATGGAGATATATATATATGTATACGCATATATATACACATGCATAGATCTATCTATACCTGTACCTTTACCTGTATCTATATATCGTATCAATGTGCGTGCGCAGGCGCCCATCTAGAAATTACATGTACATCTACACATGTATAGCTGGACATATGCACACCTGTACCGAGAGGTACACATACATATATGTAGATCTATGTATGTGCGCATGCACACAAAATTACAGTAAATATCTGCACGCATATATTCGCACACGTGCCAGCGGGAGGCGAGCGTGCAAGGGGCAGCGCGGCTGCTTCCCGCGCAGAGCGGGCTCGTGGGGGCAGCACCTGCCAGTGCGCGCAGGCAGGCGTGTGCACGTGTGTGTGCGCACACTTCATGCGCACGGCTGTGCATGCCCGTGTGTGTATGCAGGACATCACCAAGTGCCAGGTTGCCCCAGTGCTGCCGTTCAAGGCCAGGGCCGCTGCCCGAGTCCGCGGGCGCATCCGTGCTGCCCCCGGTGCAAGGTGGGGGGCAGCACCGGGGGGAGCCCACGCGTGGGCTGGCTCTCAGGGCCCCTCTCCCCGCGCGCAGGGCAGCTTGCTCGCATCCCCAAGGGCAGAGCCCCCGCGCCAGGCTGCGGCCGCATTGGCGGGGACAGGGCGCAGCCGCCAGCCAAATAACAACGCTGCTCCTGCCTCCTTTTTACGGGATTTATTAAAACACAGAACATAAACCGAAACACACAGAATACAAAGTAAATGTGAGTGTGTTGGTTACAGGTGCCATAAACCTCCTACGAAAGGTCATCACGGTGCAGTCAGTATCACAAAATAACAGCCCACCAGGCATGAAGGCAAAGGTGCTTCTGCCTCCCTGCTCCGGCCCAGAGCGGTTCCTGCCCGTGCCCTCCCACACCTGCTCAAAGCCCCCTCCAGCTCTTGGCAGCTTGCAGCCACGGAGGGACAGGGAAGGGAGCAGCCGAGGGCTCTGAGCCCTGCAGGGAGGTCCCGGGGAGCCCCGCTGCGAGCACCAGAGAGCTGGCACCACGCAGCACAACCCAGCCTGGGCGCACCCCATGCAGCACACCGCAGCAGCTGCAGGAGCTCCTCTGATCTGCTCTCCCTGCTGCAGCCTCCTCCTTCCCTCCCAGCCCTGGTCCGGGAGCCCCGCCACAGCCGCAGCACGGTGAGGGCAGGCTGCAGACAGAGGGACACCCAGGGCAGGGCTCGGCCACCTGCCTGGGGGGCCAGGGTGACGCAAAAGGGGATGCGCTGGCTCCTCTCCTCCTCCTCTCTGCTCCCACCTGGGAGCCAGCGGCCACGCTCTGGCAGCAGCGGGCATGCACTTGCTCAAACACAAAAAGGACATAAAAATAGAACTCACAGGGAAGCTACCGAACGGGATTAAGCTTGGCGCCTAACGGTCAGCGTGGAGGAACTGGACTAGAAACAGAGCTTCCAACAGGTCTCCCTTTAAATCTGATACAGGTCAATAAAAACACATAAATACTGTTACTCTATATCCCTTCTTAATGCATCCCACATTTTCCAGACAAACTCTTCAAGTCTTCAATAAGAAAGTGCAAAAAATGTACAAGGAAATGAAATCCCCTTCAGAGAAGTTCTTGCGAAGGTCGGGGTCACGGCGGTTGAAGCACACGCAAAGACGAGGGGGCGCAGGCCCGCGGCGGGGGCTCGCGTCCCACGCAGGCAGCGCCGCCGTGCATCCCCTGCCCTGCCGTGGCGGCACCGTCCTTTGGCGACTCCACGGTTTCCTGCTCAGGGGCTGGAGAGTGGCCCAGGGGGGCTGCTGAAGGGACACAGATGGGGACTCGCGGTCTGCCAGGCACACGGCTAGGGAACCTGTGGGGGTCCCGAGGTGCAGCCACCGCCACCCCAGGAGGCACCGCAGCACAGAGCCCTCTTACATCCCAGACGGATCCATCCGTTCCACCCTGCCACCTAACTGCACGCATGCTAGCTAGCACCAGTCCCGACAAATGGAACGAAGCAGTTCAGCAGGTAGTAGTAAGCACATCCTTACCTCAGGTGGAAATGGGAACTGCAGAAGAAAATCTTGGCAACGGCTAAATATCTATTGGTAAGAGAGAAAACAGCTTGCTTGCCTGCTGTCCTTTGGCTTTGCTCATGGCCCACTAAAATTTGCCACTTGAATTTCTCTGCCAGCATCCGCTAGAAATCTCAACATACCGGTCACATACGGTCCCAGAGGCATCTGACTGTAGTTAACAATCCCACCCGGCCCAGGACCTCGGAAATTTGGCCCAAAGTTGTTGTTGTAGATCTGGGAGGAACCAAAGGAGCCCTGAAGAAATAATGAGGGGAAACAGGCGCTGTCCTGGAAGCCAGAGTGCAGAGCACAGCCCTGTCTTGCCCGGGGCTCTGCCAATGCCTGGCACAGCGGCACAGAGCTCTGCCACTGCTGCAGGACCCGGGCTCTCGCAGCGTGAGGCCGAGGAGAGTTGGGGACCATGCACACGTGAGCCAGAGCAGGCACAGGCCTCCCAGGACAAGCTCTGCACCCTGGCCCACGGCCCACTGACCTGCTGGACCGGGGGCTCGCCCCCGCGGGTGGTGAGGCGGCTGAGGATGCTCCGCTCCGACATCTGCAGCCGCGCGGCCACGGGCGGGATGCGGGACAGCATGGAGGGCAAGCGCGTCACGTCGGCCTTCATATCGCTCAGCAGCTCCTCGAGCTGGTTCAGCACTGCAACGCACACCCAGCGGCGCTGACCCGCGGCACCCCAGCCCCTGCCCCCGGGGCGCAGTGGGCAGCAGACAGCTCCAGCCAGGAGGAGCTGCTCACAAGGAGCCCTGTGGGCAGCTGGCTCCCTCACTGCACGGCGGGGCTGCCACCCTGCCAGGTCCCCAGGAGGTGCCCCGGGCAGGCAGGGCACCCTCACGCTCACTGTGCCTCTGCCCCCACGAACCAAGCACCTCCGTAACTAAACTGAACAAACGTCGGGTCCTCCCAGCGCAGCACGCATGACAAACCCACGCAGCCCCTGTCCTCTGGGCACATGCCCAGGGCATCCTGCTGCTGTGACACCTGCAGGCTAATGCCACTCTGCTCCCGCTCCCCCAAACTGCCCGCTTGTAGGACCATGCTGGAATCAGGATGTGCACATTTCTGATGCTCTCTCCAGCAAAGCAAGATGCAGAGAAGCACGTAGCTCCTGCCTGAGGGAACACAAGGCAGCAACAGGCAATCTCCAGCCTGGATTTCCTGAGTCTCACTCAGCACAGCAAACCCTTCTCCGGCACCCTCGCACAGCCTCCTGCCTCCCTCTGCCAGCACGTACCCTTGTGCAGGACAGCATTCGCAGGCTTGTTCCCAGCAAGGGACTCTTTGGAGAGATGCTGGTGGCTTTCGGCAAGGCACTCCACTTCAGCCAGACGGGCGTTCAATGCCATGGCCGGGTGATTGGGGTCTTGAGTCATGTTGAGGTACGCGGCCCTTCGCAGCTGCTCCTCTATCACCAAGGCCTGCTCCAACAACTGAGGGGTACAGGAGAGCAAAGATTCAGGACCAGACCCTGCACCAGTGTAAACCAGTACCACTCTTGTACCAGCACCAGCTGCCCACGTGCCAGCCATCCTCCCCACACACCTGACCCCCACAGGCTCCTGGGGGAACCCCAAAGCAGGCCCAACCACACACTGAGCATCCCAGAAAGGGATTTGGGCAGCATTTCCACAGCGTGGCAACTGTCAGGAGCAGGAACAGCAGCCAGCCCACTCCCAGGCACAAGCCCAGGGCAGCCAGCCTGGTCCCACCATGTTCCAGAGCCAGCGAGTGCTCCCCCTCCTCCAGCCCTGTCCCCCAGGGAGTCCCTGGGTGCTCCTCCGGCTGCCATATGTCTCACAAAATACTCAGCTGCCTCCTGCTCCGCTCCCATCAGGCGCTGGCTGGCTCCACCCTCACTGTGGGGCTCTGCTCTGCACCATGCATAAGGACTCACCAGCCCTGGACCTGTTACTTGCCTTGAACCGCCGGGCAAGGAACTTGTTCTTCATCTCGAGGTAGTTCCCCTTGTGTATCTCTGACTTGAAGGGCTCGTTCAGAATCACATAGCGTGGGTCATTCTGGATGTCCTGCCAGCGGGCATAGCCATGACTGGGTGCAGAGGGAGCGTCAAGGGAAGAACTGGCCAGCGGGCAGCACTTCTCGGTGACACAACATCTCCAGTCCCCTTCCCTGCTCTATCACCTCCCCATCACCCCAGCTTCCACGCTCCCACCTCGTGGCACAGCCTTCCTACTGCTCCATGTAGGGCTCCACGTAGGAATCCTCCCCCCACAGCCTCCCCAGCACCCACTGCGGTGAGGCAATCGCCCACAAAGCTAAAGGGTACGTGACAATTCCTGCCAACAGCCAGTAGTCGTGTCTTCGGTGCCAGATGTCATAGATCTTGCCGGAGGAGATGGCAGCTCTTTCCTCATTCTGCCACAGTGTGTGCAACTCTGCAGAAACAGAAGAGACAGCCTGGTCAGCCAGCAGAGCTGCTGGGGACATCGTACGAGCACAGCAGGCAGGGCGAGCTAGGAGATTTCCCAGGCAGCCATGGGAACAGTGCAAAACAGACATTTTGCTGTGAGGCTGTAAAAGGATCATGTTAAAGCACTATCACATTTGCAACGCCTCATTTCCTGCTGTTACCTGTAAAGCCACCGTCAGCAATGTTGAACATGAATCTGAAGTTCATGTTTCTGTCATCCTTCTTTCCATCCTCTTCGTCTTTGTCACCATTTTGCTGAGTCTCGCTTTGCTCCTTCTCTTCCACCTTGGTATCCTCTGCTTGGCAAACACAAGAAATTATGCCTGTCTAAACTTCCTCAGCCAAAAGACTGACTGATTATCATTCTAGGAGGAACTCCCCACTAAAGTTGGAAAAGCCACCAGCGCACTTTCTGCTCCACAGCTGCTGACCATCTGCTGCTTCCAGCAGGTCCTATTGCTTTCACAAGCACAGGCAGTGCCCACTGTAACAGGGTCTTGCTCCTGCTCATAGCTTCTGAGCATCACCACAATGCTGTAACTGCTGCAGGTGCTGACAGCTGTCCTTGCCATCACCCCGCAGATGCCTGCCCCTGCCTCTGTACCAGACACCTGCCTTGCTTAAGAGACCCAGCCCATCAGGGCACTTTGTGCCACTTCTCTCACAAAAGCCTCCTTGCACCTTACCTGGTTTGACTTCTTTGTCCTCCCCTTTACTGGGACTGCTGTTCAACTCTGGCTTTTCCAAAGGCTTCTCTTTTTCTTGAATTCCCTCATCTGTAGAAGGGAACGGGACTGTGAGAAAAGCTTGACATGCAAAATGCTCTTCAGGGAACAATATGTCTGGATACAATCTTCCTTTTAGGGTAAAGTGATTATATTGTATGTACGTTCAAGTTGTTCAAAAAACTTCAAACAATATTCTTCCACATTTTATCAAGAAAATATATTTAGTTTTCCCTGTTACTCAAGATATCTGGAGGAACACCTTATTATAAAAGAAAATGCCCCCCAAAATGAGCATTTCTCATAACTTACTTTTGATTTGTTTTGATTTGCACATTATACTAAACTAATGCTTTAGTATTACAGTGTAGATTACATTTGTGATACTGTTGTGTCATTATCTAAACAACAATCTGGAAGTCCAACAGGAAGACTTTTCTCAGCAATTTCTATAGGACATTGTGACATTCAGGTTTTCCACTGTGATTTGGAGAAGAGAAAGACCAAAGCAAGAAGCAAGTGCCAAAGCTTCCTACCAGAGGGAAAGCTTGTCAGGAGCACTAGCATACCTGAGGCTGTCACGGTGTATGCTCTGGTGTCTCTTTGACTTTAGCTGAAGAATTTCTCCAACACACATCAATGTCACTGGTAAGTGTCACAGCCCTCGCAGACATCCCAAAGGCTGCTCAGAGTGGAGCCTGCACTTGGGGATCATGTTCTTCTGAGCCACAGAGAGACTCACCTTTCACCGAGGGCTCAGGAGAAAGCTCAGCCTTTTCACTCTCTTCTTGTTTCTCTTCCTCCAGTTTCTCTTTGCTTTCACAGCTTTCTTGGTGCTCTTCACTTTCCACCTTCTCAGCACTTGCAGGCACCTTAATGTAAAGCATCCGTACTAGATTAGCCCAACAGTCAGAGGGATGTGGTTTGCTTCCTGAGGAATGCTGCAGCATTTCCCAAGAAACCCACTACCCCAACTCTGCAGAGTCTGCTGGGCAGTGGTGCGGGCTTAGGTTCGTGACCAAATCTCTCTCCACGCTACTTCCACAAGATTTTGTTTGTGTGGGAGTGCAGTCTAGTCAGTCCGGATGGGAAAAGACTGCAGAAACTCAAGGGAGCACGCAGCTGGGATATTCACACGGTTGCTGCTGCTGGGCTGGTTTCACAGACCTCAGCTCCTGCATGACTCCCGGCGCAGTGACAGTAAGAAATGTCTCTAACTTTGTACTCCAAGAGGAGGAGAGGCTGGAGCCCAAGAAAGGAGAGAGCACATGCAGCACTGGGCCCCGCTTTGCCCATTTCTCAAGAGTGCTCCGAGTTCCCAGGCGGGCCATGAAAAGGCCTTCCAGAGGAGATGCTGAAAGAAGCCACCCTACCTGGCTGTCAGACATCTTCTTGGGCTTCTGCTCCACTTGGTCCTTTTCCTCCTGGAACCCGAGTTGCGTTTCTATTTTTTCTGTAACAGCAGCAAAGCAAGGTAGCTATTGACAGGGACTCCAGAGTGCCAACTGCACAGTGCCAGGCAAATACCTGCAAGACCTTCTGATGCCTTGTTCCACCTCCCTTCCTAAGCCAGACCAAAGTCACAAACACCTGGAAGCCCGCAGGCACATTTACCTGCAAGGGCAAGAGGTCCTGTGTGCATATGTGCTGGACTGGCCGGGACAGGGGTGTTGGGATCTGAAGAAACAATCTCACTGGATTTCTTGCTCTCTGGGCCCTCAAGAATCAGATCTGGGGTGCTGTACTTCCCGTTGACATGCTCAAACTCCTGGACCTGGGGCAGACACATGTCATCAAGTCAAACACAGAGCAGACACCAGCACAGCGAGTAACAGCAGGCCAGCCCCCTCTCGGGGTGTTTCTGTGCCTGCCAGCCTGCGGTGGCACACTTTGCTGAGCAGCAGACACCACTGTCCACACCAGTGTGGACTGCCCATGCCCTGCTGCTCTGCAAACTCCCAGGTCTCAGAAGCACCTCCACCAGCCGCCCTGCACCAGCCTCTCCCTGCCCAAGGCAGCAGACACCTTGTTTACACAGAAAGCTCCCCATGCTCCAGCAGGTCTGCTACTGCTGTGTTGGCTTTGCAGATGTAAGGGAGAAGAATTGAGTTAGACTACGTACATGGCTCTGGGGCAGGGACGCAACGGAACAGCAGCATGCGAGTGACCATGCCAGTGCTCACGCAAAGCCTCTGCAAACATGCAGGGTGAGCTGTACCCAGCTGCTGGGAGTGCTCATGCAGTGAGTTTACAGCCCTGGCCCCGAGGGCTTCATGCCTCCACTAGAATGCCCTTTGCTTCCTCTCCACTGAAACACCCAGCACTGTGGCCTCTCTGCTCTCTTCCTTTTCCACAGAGTCTCTCTTGCATGTCCCATTCCCTAGGTTGCAATTTCCCAGTCTCCCTACCCAGCAGAGTAACAGTCAGTGCTCGAGACACAGCAAAAAACAAGTGCTGTCACCCTCAGCATTTGCCCTTCTCCACTGCCACACTGGGACCACTTCCATGACCACCTGAAGGTCTTCCTGGGACAATTCAGAGTGTCTCACTTGTCAATATATGGATTATGATGTGGGGGACCATACTGATGAAAAAGGAGTCTCAACAATAGATTTGGCAAGCAACCCATCACTTGCAATCTGTGAATGTCCAATTCTGCACGATGGTTGAGTACACATCTCCTTCTATACACCTGGCTAACTGCTGGTAGCTGTGGGGCTCAGCACATGCCTGGGATTAGCCACACAATAGAGTAACTAGCTGAATTCAGTCCCAAATCAAGGCTGGTTGTCTCTCTAAAAGACATGCTTTGGTTCAACAAGATGCTGGGCACAATGCAAGACTTGGCAAGTGAAAATCTCTGGCCTGTACAGTACAGGAGGTCTGAGAGCTGACCATAATAGTCCCATCTGAAATGAAAAAAACTATAAATCTAAGAATTTTTACAAGTTCAAAACATGTGGTTTTCTCATGATTTTTTGCCAAGCGTGCACTTCTACCTCCAACTGACCTAGATCACTAAAATACCACAGGCAGGGCTATGGTGTTCCCACACAGTATGGAGCAAACTAAAGCCTAGAAAAGCCTCTTTTCCTGACTTTTCTAGCCTGGTGCTCCAGACCCTGCATGTTCAGGCTGCTTTACACACAGACTGGCTAAGTGGCAGGATCACCACACCCACCCTGCCAGGGACATTTGACCCTACTGTCCTGAGACTCACAGCTTTGGGGAGGCTGAACAAATCTCCAGCACGATTTCCTTTTTTGCTCCCCTCCCAGATTATGGAATACCTCTCATCCTACATGCTTTCCAGAGAAAGAAGTGGCAGGATTTGAAAGGCAGTTTGCATTACCATCACATACATGTTTATGACAAAAATGGATGTGCACTGAGTCTCGGAAACTCAGTAAGGGGATCCCTGGCAAGGAGACACTTAGCAGCTAACAAAACCTCCAAGTGTCCAGAACATACCTGAAACGGCACATTTAAAATTTTACTCACCCACCTTCTTCCTTACTAGTGACATAACTCCTATCCGAGTCAGCACGTGCTGGCGTGACAGCCCTTCCCGGGGAACGCCATCTGCAAAGGTTTCAGCACCATCTGCTCCAGGTTCACACAAATGTCTCATGAACAAAGAGACGTAAGCCCTGCAGAAGGAAAGCAAAAGCTTGGTCTAGCTTGGACCATGAACTTACTCCCTGCTGAGCAAAGTACCCACACTGTCTGCTTTCAGCAGAGGGCAAGGGCAGAGTCTCGCCACCAGTCACACAGCAGGAAGAAGCTGCATGGAACAAACCCCATGCAGAGCCTGGGACAGGCCTCACCATGCCTGCCTGGAACCACGGTACCTGAACTCTTTCTCACTCTTCCCTCGCAGATCCCTGACCAGCCAGTGAGAGTTGAAGGCATCCTGGGGCGGCATGCCCCACCGCATGATAGCGTTCAGGAAAGCCTTGCGCTGACGGGCATTGAACCCAAGAACCTGCAGGGAGCAGAGGTGTTGCTGTTATCACAACGTGGCCAGGAAAGCACGTGGCATCTCAGAGCCTCACAGGTGTTACAGGTGTGCTGAATCAGGACTGATGCTGGCGACCCACCATGAACGAGACCAGACAGATATCAGATGCGCTCTGGCCGACGCTGACACTCACCTCAATATTCCCCCCAACTCTTGCCAGCAAAGGAGGGAGAGGCTTGTCTCGGTCACTCTTCAGCTGCCTCCGTGACTGTCTCCTGCCACCTAGAGTCAAGCAACCTAAGTGATGAATAGGCCCAGCCAACAAGGAAGGACGGCCAAAGTGCTGATGCTGATGGCCCCATGCCCCAAAACTTCCTGTACTCCCTCCTGACGGGAGCAGAACCTGAACAGACCAACTGCCAAGGGTGCAAAGTCTGTTTCACCCATCATGCTGGTCTCCCCAAACCAGTAGCACTCTTCAGCGCTTACCAGGCAAGGGGATACCATGCCTGTTACTCTTGTGGTCCAGATCCTTCTACCGCAAGGACCAGACCAAGGTCCTGCAACAGCCAGTGAACAAAAGAGCAGGTCCCTGCCTTCGAATCACCTCACCTGGGATGGTGAGCTGGAACACCTCCCCCAGAATGGAGGCCCAGAAGCAGGCCAGTCCCTCCAGCTCAGACATTCTCGTTGCATTTGAGCGCCAGCCAGCCCAAAATCACAAGCTACCACTGAAGGTCCTGCAGAGCCAAACACCATGGAGTATCAAACTCATTAACTCACTCTGACCTTCTGGTCTTTCTTCAAAGTCTTCATCCTCATCCTCAGAGCCAATGGAGTACTCAGACTGGTTGTCAGAAAGCTCGTCCTGCCACTCTGCAGACCGTAAGGGAGGTGAGGTTAGCAGACAAGACTCTGCAAGCCTGCCCAGGAGGGACAGCAGGACAGGTGAGAGTCCGCCCACAGGTGCAACCAGCATTGAGCACCAGACAGCAAGAGAGAAGGACACAAGAATAAACAGAAAATTATACTCTCAACTTCTCCAAAATTACTATTCTCCTCTACAGAAAAAAACAATTTTAAATATTTGCCCACAGATATGTTTTTCCTAAATTCTTCCTGCAAAAACAGAGGTATAGACCAAAAAAAAAAAAAAAGAAAAAGAAAAAAGTCTTTGAAAAATTTCTGAATTTCTGATTTTTGTCCTGGAAAGTTTAGGAATCTGGGAAGCACAGATCCGTGCAGTCTACCAAACTGCCGAGAAATGCTGAGCACCAGAATACAGCCATTATGTTCATCAGTGAACCTGTTTGTGCAGTTTTTGAGAAGCAAGCCTGCAGGGCCTGCTATCCAGCCCTGAGCCCATGTGGCAGCCAAGCGGCCGAAATCGTACCTTGGTCCTCCTGCGAAGCATCATTGTAATTGACCTGCTTGCGGATTCTCTTCCCTTTCCCCAAGTTCCTGGCCAGATCTTCCTGCTGCTGCTCATAGTGGTGCCGCAGCAGCTTCTCCCAATAGTCAGGGTCCACGTTCTCCTCTTGCTTGATTATCTCACGTTCCACCTCCTCCTGCAAAGCAAAAGATACGAGGCTTGAGACAGGGCAGCTGCAGACCTCCCCGCGTCACACTGCTGCCTGTCTTCTAACTGCGCTCCAGGGAAAGAGGGAGGGAGGGCACCGAGCCACTTGCTGGCAAGCAAGACCTTCAGACATGCTCTGACCACCCAGCGGTCTGCTGCCTTCGCCCTGCTCTACTTGTATATACACAGACAAAATCTCACTCCTGGGTTTTTACCCAAATGTAGCGACCTCAGTGCAAGGCTATGAAAGGGCCAAGACAATCTTCCAGCTGGCCATGTGTACCCAGAACTAGCTCCTACAAACACTGCCATCCATCCTGCCCTGCAGAGCCTGTTCTCACATCTAGGGAAAAATTACAGATCTGCAGAGATTTCCCGGAACAGCAGCCTACTATCAGCTTGAGAGACACATGAAGGAAGGAAGTCAGTTAGCTACTGAGAAAACAAATGACAGCAATACAGTACACAAGCAGTACCATGCCTGCTCCCATTCTCCTGGGGAACAGCCTTCAGAAGGACAGAACAAAATGCCTATGTGCTGGTGGCAATATCACACCCTGCAGCTGTGGGAACAACCAGAAGAGCGATGTTGCAGGGAAGGGACGCAACCCCCGAAAACCAGTATCTATCAATGCGGCCATTTCACAGCTCCTCAGGTTCCCGGGAGACCCAGCCCATCAGCACCTGGATATCCTTATTGCTTCCATCCTAAACAACAGTCCTCTACAGTCTCCTTTTTTCCCCGATGGGAAAGGAAGCTCAGAGAAACCCAAGTACCACCATGTTGACCGTGCTGCCAGAATCCACAACAGGTCAAAACCAAACTTAGCCCTCTCCTACCCAAAGCTGATGCCTTGAGCGTGGCTGTGAAGGAGACATGAATTTGGACAAACTGCTTTCCCTGGCAAGAAGCCCTCCTCCAGTCACCAGGCAGAGGTCTGCTTTGATCAACATGAGGTCTTGTGACAGCAGGTACAGAGCATGATTTGCACCATGGACTGCACAGGACTAACACAACTTTACTTCCTCTGCCTACGGCTGGTCCCATCAGCTCTGGGATCTACTGCAGTCCTGCTGGTTGCACCATCACTGCTACCATCCACAAAGAGCAGGGAGAAGCCCTGCCCTGCATAGAAACACTTGCAAGAACAAGAAAGGGAGAGAAAGAAGCACATACAGAGGGACATACAAAGAGATGCAATTATAAGACATGATACTAATCACATTACCACACCATCCTCTTCTCTCACAACATACTGGGCCACTTTAAAGGAGCTGAGATACTCGTTCATGTTCTGCAGCTCTGTGTCATCAGTTGCATCCTGGTTTCGGTCCAGAAGCTTAGAGATAGCAGCATCGTCATAGTGGATCACACTGCTGTCATCCACATCCTTATTGTCACCTAGAGGGCAAAGCGAGGCAAACAGAAAGCAAATTTTCTATGGCTGCTGCCACAGCCAGGCAAGCTCAGGTTGGACACAGGGACAAGTTGCCCCAACAACAGGGGCTACAGACCTGGTGGGGTGCCACCATGCTTTTTTTTCATGCCAGGAGTCACTGCACCCCCTTTTGTTGACAGTGTGTCAGAGAAAGGGGCGACAGCATCCGGCATGGTGATCCGCTGTCCCTGAGACACCATGCCTGCAAGTTTAAGAACACAAGAATGAGCCCCTGCAGCTCAGACAGGAACCTGCCTCACTCAGAGCATCCCCAGCTCCTTCCTGCCCTCACCTTCCACATCATCCTTGAAGAGCTCTTCTGTCCCAAACTTGAGGATGTCATCCAGCTCTTGCTTGGTCATGGAGCCTGACTTTGAGCCAAGCCCAGGACGGACCACCAAGTGGGTGAGCATCATCTTCCTTTTGGCCACCTGGGTGATGCGTTCTTCAACGGAGGCTCTTGTCACAAAGCGGTAGATCATCACCTTCTTGTTCTGCCCAATGCGGTGAGCTCTGCTGAACGCCTGCAGGCAGAGAACAAAGCTGCAGAGCAGCCAACACAGGCTCATTTGCAGTCAGCCTGATCCATGACTCCAGCCTGGTCCCGGACCCCCGCTGGAGGAGCCCCTTTCTCCCAGAAGCGAGGTCACCAACACTGAGCACCCAGGGCAAGGCTGGTAACTGCTCCCCACCGCTGTCGAGGATGGCATCCCACCACACTTACAAGGAGGCCAAGTTTCTGATCCCTCCAGGGCACAGAATGCACAAGCAAGAGCAAAGCTGAATTCAACATACAGGCTGCTATGGGGCAGTGGAGCAAGAAAGGCTCCTCAGAGTCAACCCGAAGGCTTTGTAGGAGTTCTCCTTCCCTCCACTGACTACATGCAAACCAGCCTAACGTAGGCCTCTAACCAAAGGGTCTGAAGGCAGGCAGTGTAGAGAAGTTCCTCCTAGGAACCCTCTGGCTGCAGATGCACCAGGCCCTTACTTCTCCGTCATTGCCCTGTACCAGCATATCCTCTTGCCCAGGTCTCAGGGAAAGGAAATGCTGGCACAAATGGACCATAACAGTGTAAGCAACTTTGGAGAGGACCTCCTCTCAGCCAGGATGCATGGGAAGGAAAAGCATTTGTCTTGACTTTTCCATTATTTTTAGAGGCATTTGCTGCTCAACCTCTCCAGCTGCCAATTCCCATTGGCAGCCAGTCATTAGCTAGGGTCCACCAGAGGCTTTTGGAAACACAAGTAGAAGGTCCCCAAAACAGGAGGAGACACCTGGTTGTGAACAAGCAGCAGCAGAGAGCAGGAAGCCTGTGGAAGAAAGCCACTTTTACGTGCCAGTCCTCCCCTGCACTGCAGACAGGCTAGGGTAAGGCCAGCAGAGGTGGGAAGAGGGCTCCTGAACAGAAACGTGCCCTGCAAACACTGCAGAACATGTCAGCAGCTCTTGAGAGAAAACTCATTTCAGTGGGCAGAATGTGGAAACAGAGGGCCCAGACAGAAAGGTACTTACTATACTGGAAGGAAAAGAAAAAGTAATAAACCTGGATGTCATTGTGGGGATTCCAGTCAGAATCATAAATAATGACTGTGTCGGCCGTAGCAAGGTTTATGCCCAGACCACCAGCACGGGTAGAGAGGAGAAAGCAGAACTGCTGAGCACCAGGAGCTGAGAAAGACAAACCCACAGGTGGCAAAAGGTGAGACAGAGAGGAGCTTTGCTTACTTGGAAAGGTGCAGTACTGTGCTTTAGTTATAAAACATCAGGAATCATCAGACTAAGCCAACAAGCAACAAGCAGGGAAGGCAAGGAGTAAAAATGCATCACTGCCTGGAAATCAGTTATCGGAGAAAATACAGCTCCAGACCTGAAGGGGAAGCTCTGCAGTCTTGAAGGAAAATGCAGAAGTCTTTCAAGCCAAACAGCCTGTCATTACCAGGCTCAGAGTTCACTGTGCGACACAACTGGAAGGGGCTTAATCACGTGGTAGGAACAGCCCTACGCTGTGCATCACGACACTAGATTTTCAGAGAGCTGCACGACAGACATGCATGCAACCCCACACACTGCCTGTTCTGCGGGCGAGCGCGGGGCTCTTCAGGTGGCCTGACCCTGCTGTTGGCTGCTGTTGTAAATCCACCCCAGCACGCGCTGCCCACACCCACCCCTCAAAGGGAAGAAAAGTAACTACCGTTAAACCTGTCTATGGCTTCCTGGCGCAGGCCTCCGGTGATGCCCCCATCTATCCGCTCATACTTGTAGCCTTCATACTCCAGGAAGTCCTCCAGCAAGTCCAGCATCTTTGTCATCTGCAGCGCAAGGCAACTGCAGTGTGAACAGCTCTGCAGGGCCCACGCAGGAGCTGAGCCGCAGAGCGCCCAGCCATGCCCAGGGCTGGTGGACACCGCTCCGAGGCAGTAGCCTCCCGAGGCGTGGACCACAGCTCCCCACATCCCATCATGTTCCCTGGGAGGCCCTGCTGCCACAGCCGGGCTTGTGCCCGCAGCCCAGAGGCCTACATGGGCGGTGGTCCTGCAAATGGCAGGGTATGGCAGAGGAGCAGCGCTCACGTCTCATCCTCTAGAGGCAGCATTGCCAACATGAGGGATTTACGTCTGAATGGCTCTCCCCAAAGGAGAGCACTATTACTATTCTCTCTTTCATCCACAGATAAAGAGGTTTTAATCATTACAGGGATTCCCTCAGGAGAAAGCCAGAATGCAGTCCATCCACCATGACTGCCAAGGTGCCACACTGTGATATAAGCTGTCAGCAGCTCTTCCACTTACCTCTATCTGTACGTAACACAAAATTCTCATATAGAACAAAAAAATCCTTTAGCAACTTATTAGGGTTCCTCACCGGTCCTTCCCCACTGCTCACCTGGGAGAAGATCAGAACTCTGTGACCCCCATCCCGTAACTTCTTCAGCATCTTTTGGAGCAGCATCAGTTTCCCAGAAGATTTAACCAAAGAATTCCCATCATAGGATCCATTGGGCAGAACTGGGGCCTCCTGTGAAGACATTCTGGTTAGCCTCTTGAGGAAAACATTCAGGAACTTCATGGAGAAATTCACATGCATAGCAAAGACAAAATATTTGTGTCAAATCACTCACAGCAAAACCTACACCATTAACCAAAGAGATATCATGGAAACAACCCCCACTGATGGATTACACACAACACTCTGTGAAATGTCTCCATGGTGCAAATAAGGTTCACATACCACAGCGGCCACAGGAAAGAGGTACGGGTGATTACAGCACTTCTTCAGATCCATCATGATGTTGAGCAGTGAGACCTGGTTCCCTCCACCTTTCGAATTCAGGGCTTCAAAATTCCTTGTCAGTATGAATTTGTAGTACTTCCTGCACGAATGGGATGGGACGGACACTGGTATTATGGGACTGGCAAAAATCAGATGGCACTGACAAACTCCAGTCACATCAATGGAGCTTCAAAAGGGACATTTGATACAGGGACTTTTTTTTTTTTTTTTTAATGATGTTTCAGCATGCCCAGCCTGGGGCCAGGTCTATTTGGCTGCTCTGCGGACACCACAGCCCCTAGAAGCGGGATGGGCTTGGGGACACAGCAGCCAGGAACGCTCCCTGCTGCTGGGTGTACACAGAGCCTTGCACCACGGCACCAGCAAGAAGAAACGTGCCTTTCCCTGCAAGACAGCCTGCCATGCATCAAACACTTCCTGCAGAGCAGCCAGGAGTGCACGGAGCCCAATTTAGCCAGGTTAAACACTCCCCAGTGGCACATAAAAGACTCCAGCCCGTGGCACATAAAAGACTCCAGCTCTTCTCACAGTGGGTCTGATAACAGGGGTTTCTCTGACCCGTTGAACCTCACTGACACCTCGCTGCACTGCAGATTGATGAAGCAGCACGAGGGAAGCCAGCCACACTGCCCCGGGGCAGCCAGGCACAGCCCGCTGCAATGTCATTACTCACTTCTGCATCTGGCTCAGCTCCACTCTCACAATCAGCTCTGTCTTGGCCGGCATGTTCTTGAACACATCTGCCTTGAGCCGTCGCAGCATGTGGGGACCCAGCAGATCATGGAGCTTTTTGATCTGGTCCTCCTTGGAGATGTCTGCAAACTCCTCCAGGAATCCCTCCAGGTTACTGTGAAAGCAGCCACAACCACACAGTGCTGAGCAAAAGGGACACGCAAGGGTAAAGATACTTGTTTCTTTATGACTTAAACACAAGTTTCGGCATACAGTGAGGTAACACTCCTATGCCTGTATCTGAGCAGAGCTAAAGCCAGACTGATTGCCAAGGGGAAATTCACCCTAAATATGCTAATAAGAGGTTTGAACAAGTTCCCCAAAATACCACTGTCTCCACAGAGAGAGGAAGGAGCAGAGCAGACCTCAGTCCCTCATTCACAAATGTCCTGACTGATTGGAAGGCAATGTCTACCCGCACGGCCCAAACAGTAGTATTCAACATGAATAAAATTTGGGTTCACATAAAATGTGTGTGTAGCTCTTACGGCAAACCACTGGGACAAGGTGCTTTGCCAACTACCTGCCATGCAGATCAGTGACATTCGCACAGCAGTAATGGGATCCAGGCACTACCAAACAGACAGCAGCCTCAGAAAATCCCTGCTGAACAGTCCCACTGGCCAAGAAGAGATCAGCTCCCAGCCACTCTCCCTTTCCAGGAAAGGAACTTGTGCAACTTACTTAAACCTCTCGGGAGTCAGGAAATTGAGCAGGTGGAAGAGCTCTTCCAAGTTGTTCTGGAGTGGAGTCCCAGTGAGTAACAGCTTGTAATCAATCTTGTAGCTATTTAATACTCTAAAGAACTTGGAAAAGAAATCAAGTTAGGTGAAAAAAAATCAAAGGAATTGATAAGTCATCTAGGAAGTCTTGGCTCTGCAGACTGCACGCCCACAGACCTCTCCTCCCCACCGGCTACAGAGAGCCAGACCACAGCCTGCATGTCCTGCTCGGAGCCATCCCCAGCGAGCACTGTCAGCACCCTGAATGTCCCTAGGTCAACCCGCCTGCCTCTGCCTGTGCTAGGGGATGGGTGAAGGTCCCAGGTGCTCTCCAGGGCAGCAGTGCTGGAGAGTATGCTGAGCCTCAGGTAAGAGGTAGAGGAAGGAGAGGAATCGATTCACTTCCCTAAGAGCCCCTCAAAAGACTTCTCAGTGACCCAGCAGGGACCACTGAAGAAACCAGACCAGCATCCCCCCTGAACATGGGAAGATACTCAGATCTATAAACTTTTGTTGTAATTATGCACTTACTTAAAAAAAACAAATTGCTTTTTCTCAAAAAACAAAACAAAGCAAAATAAAATAAATGTTCCACTACGTGTTCTACTTAAAAAGCACCGATGGCTTCTCTCCTTCATTTAAAACAATGAACCTTGCATCTTTTGCATGCAGAGCTCGAGCAGTGAACATAAAACACATGAAACTCCTGACTGCATCAGACACTTCCCTCCCCGTCTGCTTGCCGGCTCCGTGCTGCTGCAGGGGGCAAGCAGAGCTCTTCAGCCTGTGCTTCATCCACTACCAGCCAGGCTCACTGCCCTGAGCCTGCTGCCAGCACCACCAGCCAGGCTGCCACCTAGTTCACTACCGATGGCTCTCTAACGCAAGAGGGTGTTAAAGAGAACAATCCCGCTGAAACACGCCCCTGGCAGAGCCTGTGCAAACTGAGGGCATCTTTCATCCCAGGCAGGAAAGAACAGAGCAACAGACTGGCTGTGATCGGGCATCGTATCGGTGCGGTACCGGCTGCAGCACTGGGCTGGAAGAACTGCTCACAAACGTCTGCTACCTACTTTGGACTGGTTGTTCTTCAGCCTGTGTGCTTCATCCACCACCAGACAGGCCCACTCTATCGAGCCCAGCACCGCCTGGTCAATAGTGATCAGCTCATAGGAGGTGAGCAGGACATGGAACTTGATTTGGGCTTCCTTCTGGAGGAGCAGAGGAAGAGAAAAGCCAGGATAGAAGAGAGCAGAGAACGGGACAGCCTCCACCATTGGTGCTGCTGTAAGTGACACCAGCTCTAACCCAGGGAGAAAATCAGGGGCTGCTTGTACTGCACTACAACGGCACCAGCAGCAAGGCCCAGGCATGAATCACACCAGCAAAAAAATCTATACCCCTCTGAACATTAGAATGAAGCAGGGGACTACAGAAACAGAAAAGGGTCTGGCAGAAATCTTCGCAGCCCATCATAAATCTCCTACATTTATAAAGAGTGTCAGCTTCTCCCTGGAAAACAGCTGATTAGGAACCTAAGAAACCTCTCTGGGTCAAATTCTGCTCTCTCCCCTTCTTACTGATAGTTAAAACTGGGGTAGCATAGAGACTTAGCTCCTACCTTCATCCGGAAGACCTTCTTTCCACTCCGGATCGCATTGTCTTCGAAAGAGAACTCATTTTCCCGGATGACCGACCGGCTTTCTTTGTCCCCCGTGTAGGTCACGACATAGAAGTCAGGCGCCCACATCTCAAACTCGCGCTCCCAGTTGATGATGGTGGAGAGTGGGGCACTGACCAGATACGGCCCTTTCGAGTGGCCCTGCTCAGGGAGACAAAGTCCAAGCTGCCCACTCCATACCAGGAGGCTGAGCAGCTCACAACCACCCCACGGACTGCTGGGTGCTCACCTCCTTGTACAGGGAATACAAGAACACAATGGTCTGCACAGTCTTCCCCAGCCCCATCTCGTCAGCCAGGATTGTATCAGTCCCTTGGGCCCAGGAAAATCTCAGCCAATTGAGCCCTTCCAGCTGGTAAGGATGGAGCGTGCCTCCCGTGGCATCGATGTACCATGGCTGCTTGTCAAATTTAACAGTAGGCTGAAGAGAAAGACAGAAAGCAGTAACCAACTCCCCCTCCCCTCTCTGTATTCAAGCACATCCCTCTTTAGACTTGTGACACAGAACAGCCCCAAAAGAGATGCAGACACAGTACACACCACAGCCCTGCCCCTCGGCACAGGCACTGCTGTGCCCCAGGTGTGCAGGGCTTTGTTGTGTGCCACTGATGGATCCAGCACAGCACAGCATCAACCCTCGGCCAGCCATGCAAGACAGGACAGCAACCTGGCAGCCTCCTTCCCTTGACTCTTTCGTACCACTGTAAAAGTCTGCAAGGAGCGTGCCCAACTCTCCCTTTGCATGTGAGACATGCACAGGTTTGGGGAAAGGAGACCCCAGACACCTTTCTTCAGAACTGTCCTCTTGCATCTGAAGCAGTGCTCCTGATTACGGACTGTGTTATCCCCTGTGCACAGGGTGAAGGACCCTAGAGCTTCAAATGAAAAAAAAATCTGTCCCTGAAGGAACTAGAGAAGAAAAACACAACAGGATGGGCACACAGACAGACCTCCTTTTTTGTGGGCTCACACACCTTCATGCTGCCCCTGCCATTCTTACTTACATCAACAAGAGGAGTTTCTGGAGGCTTTTCTAGCTTCTCCTCCTTCAGCTTTTTCCCTTTCTTGTTCAGCTTCTTCAGAGGGCGAGTGTCTTCCCCCAGCATCAGCTCCCTGAAACAGTGAGCACTCATCAGGAAAAGGCAGACAGACATTTGTCTCCTGGTCTCCAAGCCAGGGGTTAGAAATGCCTCTCAAACTCCACTGCCTGTTTCCCCACAGGAGCTTTTCTGGCCCAGTTCCCATGGGCACTCATGAAGCATTAATTATCCCCTTGCAACAGTCCATGCAACATCATCCAAAATGAAGGACAGCAATCTCATCAGAGTATTATATTTTTCCCCCACAGCATACACACAGCAGCACCACAGAGCCTCTGTGAAGCACAGTGAGGCTGTGAATATTTCTAGCAGTTTACATGTAGGGGAAGGGGAGTATAGGCTGGAAAACAACCAGTAGACAGGATTTCAAAGCAGCCCTGAAGCGGTGAAGGATTTCATGAGAGACTTTACCAAGGCCTAGCCTTTAGAAAGTGCTCAGCAACTGCTCTCTGAAAAGAGGTCCCTGCAAGTGGTTCCAGTATGTTCAAGAAGGGTAACACCTACAAATCACTGGTCATCTGAAAAGCCCAAGAAGGCTGCTACAGCTCTGCATCACTCTCCCAGGCTGCAGCACACACCAGATGCGGTCCCACTGCCTGGCTGGCTTGTACCTGTGATTCCAGTAGAGCAGCTTGAGGTTTTCGTAGTATGGAATGTCTATCTCATCAATCTCCCAGGTGCACTGGTCATACGGCAGATCTTTCCACTTGATCAGATAATGGATGTCTCCCTTTTTATCAAAGCTATAATGCATAGCACATAAAACATATCAGTGAAATGAAGAAAAGTGACAAAAACAGCCTGTGCACGTATTTCACTGTATTGGCACAATGCTCACTTTGAAATGAAAATCTTTAGAGACAAGAAACCCTACACACATCAGTACCTGACACGGTAATTCCTCAACAGCTGTCCCCAAAAACCCAGGAGAATCACATATGAGCCTGCCAAAGAACAAGCCCCAGAGACAGCTGTTGGTATGACACATCTCCATCTCTCTCCCACTCCCACATGACTGAATGTTCACATATAAATACAGCCTACTGCCAGCCATGGGTGGAGACAGCATGTCCAAGGGCAACGAGTCCAGGAGCATCCCCCTGGAAGAGCACCATGGCTTCTTCAGCTGGAGACTTGATCCCAAGGAAAAAGCTAACCATAATCTGCTTCCACAGAACTGGATACTTCATCCTCTGCTTTTGCATACATACTACAACATCCAAGCATAGCTAGAAAAAAACATAAGCAAAGCATCGACAGTTTCCAGCAAAAATGCCTATTAATCTGTTGCGCATGTTAAATCAGCCCTGGCAGCCAAAAGCCACCGCAGGCTTTGTCCATGTTGCCTGTGATTTGGCATGGAGAGTGACAAGCATGCAGACCCACTATACGTGTAGGCGGGGCGGACACACTGTGCCAGCACATAGCACTGTTTAGATAGAGTTAGGGAGAAAGAGCAGAATCAGTTAAATGCCTTTAAATTCAAAGAACAGCCACCAGAAGAAGGTGGCAGGTGGCACACCTCTGCCAGGAGCCAGGCCAGTGACCAGTGCAGCACGCATCCCGGCTCTGAGGACACGGGAAGCCCCAGGGAATACCACACAAACTCTCGAGGGTGTGCTTCACTGGGAAGTTTTTCTTGTCTCTGTTGGTAAGCTACTGGTCCGTGCCCTAAAGAGCAAGCGCCTATACCTGCACTTTGCTGTCTATTTTACACACGTATTTATCCCATATTGGCACAGGGATTTGCTGTTGTGAAGGCATTCCCGTGGATAAAGCCTTAAAGGCTGCTCTTCCATTTCACTGAACCCTGTATTCCTATTTTACCAGGACTGGATGAAGACCAGAGCTCACTCTCTTTTTTTCTGTAGCTTTCATTACTCTACAAAGTCTTAGTTACACTGAAAAATGAATAAACGCACTACATAGTCCAATTATACACCTATGGGGAAATAAATCTTGCCTTATTAGCAGACAATGTAAAGCTTGCAGGAAAATTAGCCAGACAGCTTTATTTATTTTCTGTCAAGCAGCCTCCAAGCAGTGTTGCCACTTGAAATTTCAAGTTGCCACTTGAAATGTAGAAATTCAACAAAAAGGTATCTCTAGCTGCTTGATGTAAAAAAAAAAAAATCTGCACAGAAAATTTCCTGTGCAGGATACTTCTTCCGCACAAAAGAAATGCAAACGTCAAGGCTTCAAGATGCAGTAATGCACTTGTCCAAATTCCTGTCCTCGGGCACAGTTCCTATCAGCAGTAGGAGGAGGTAAGTGGGCATTATGCACCTCTCCGGTACATGTAATACTCAAATCCCTGCTGCCAGCTTACCTTTGATATGAGTGCAGATGGGCTGCACGGTTACTGAGAGGAACAAACGACCTATACAGAAATGAAATTCCACCAGACTGAGAACTCAATTTTGCAGGACAAAAACTTCCAGCCTTGGGGAGGAGAGCTCAGCCAAGCTCTCCCCTCACCCAAACGGGCTGGCAGCTCAGGCTGCTCCACAGAACCTGGGTGCTGCCCTGGGACTGAGAACATGCACGCAGGACCTGAATATGTATGGTCTTCACTGCCACTGCCACAGCTCTGGACACGTGGAATTCAGGGCTGGAACAACCCAGCCAGCACATGTCAGCTGCTCCTGACATGCAGCTCCAAGCCTCTCCCACCAGCCAGACGTCCAACAAGTCCTCAGCAAAAACACAGACAACTACTGCAGAATTAACAGCTGCCACAAATTAGGCCTGACACAGAAATACCATATCTGGCAGTATAGTAGGCGTCCCAGAAGCTCACCTAAGCACGTAAACCATCAGAATAAGAGCTGTGCACAAAGGGAAAACCAGCACAGAAGACAGAGCTGCTGCTCAAAGCTTCAGCTGGAAAACTTGCAGGGGTCGTGGGGAAGGTGGCAGGTCTCGCCCCTGCCCTTTCTCTCCCTGGATGCCACTGACCTTACTCAGCACCTGCACCACCAGGGGCCCAGGCACCCTAGCATGCACCTTTCTGATGCCCATTCACATGTCCCCCTGCCGGTGGCTCCTCACCTGTGGTTCAGGATGCGGTGGATCATCATCCACTCAGGCTTGATGCCGTAGCGGTAGAACCGTTCCTCCATCTTGGCGTACT
The DNA here is from genome assembly GCA_013399475.1 of Chauna torquata. Taxonomy (NCBI): domain Eukaryota; kingdom Metazoa; phylum Chordata; class Aves; order Anseriformes; family Anhimidae; genus Chauna; species Chauna torquata. The sequence goes on from VXAL01013961.1 coordinate 23,620, forward strand.
GTGGATCTTTGTTCTTCCGCTTCTCCCTCTGGCTGTCCTCATCCCCAGAGCCATAGTCAAAGGCCGGTGGCTCATCCATGTCGTTCTTCCTTTGGTAGTTGCGGTACATCACAGTGTGGTAGAGCTCCAGCTGCAGCAGGACAGAGCCGCGGTCACCCCTCCAGCCATGGGGGAACAGCCAGGGTCAGGGCACGCTGCGGCCAGCCCCGTGCTCACCTGCAGCTCCTTGACCCAGGAGCAGTGCCAGTAGGAGAGCCCTGCCCACTTGACAAAGAACTCGCGCTCCGGGATGCCCTCCAGCACCTTCGGCAACGGGAGAGCCAGCTCCGCATCCGGGGCGGGCAGAACAGAGGGGAGCGGGGCCGGTGGCTCCTTCCAGGTCCAGTGCAGGATGCGTTGCACTTTGCCCTTTAAAGGAGGGCACTGAGGATGAAAAAGTAAATACAGAAGCACAGAGTTTAACATGAGCCCTGTCAGCCTCATATCCCCTCAGATCCCTCCCTCCAGCCGCAGAGCCCAAAGCACCTGTGTGAAAAAACACACAGCAGCGCATCCCACAGCTCTTCAGCAAGGTCCTGGCGCTTCAGCGCCTACAAGTTTGGGCAGGCAGGATGCGCGTCCGAGCCTGCCATGGCTGAGGGGCCACAGGGGGGAGGACGGACCTGGAAGGCAGGAGGGGTCTGGGGACACCGCGCAGACCGCAGCTGTCCAGTCGCAGCAGGGAGAGCATGGCCAGGGCTGCAGCGAGCCCCTGGGCAGGGCCTGTGCCAGGCCTGGAGGGAGTAGAGGAGAGCACCATGGAGGGGCCACAGGGAACCATGTGGAGCAAAGTGGGTGACTTGAACAAGCTCAGACCCTGACTGCACTTAGCTCACCCTGAAAACAGTCACCTGCCATAGGCACAACCAAAACACTACCCTGATCCCAGGAAGAGTTACTCATTTGCTATTTCTAACCAGGCAGACAGGAAGAGACAGTGACGGTGCGTGGGGTGGATGAAGGCTGGCTGGTGCAAGCATGCCTGAGAAGGGCATCCGTGACACTGCTGCATGTCCTGTGGGGACAGGCCTTGCTACCAAGGCAGACTGAGCACAATAAATGTTTCATTACTCCCACATTTAATTCCCCAGCACAACTCAAGGCCCCACAAATCACACCTACCTCTGCAGCAAGCCTGCCTCACAGGGAAAGCCCCCACTACGCAGGGCATGCATCAAATGGGACTTGACAGGCAATCTAAAAGCCAGCAGGGAACTTGCTAGCCAGCAGCCTGCATGGGGAGACCACGCAGGAAGCAGAGCTGCCCAGGGACAGGCAGGGCCCTGGGGTGCAATGCTCTCCCAGGAGCAGTGCTGGCAGCAGAGGGCAGGACGCTGGCCCAGCAGCAGGGCCCAGGGCAGTGGCGCAGGCAGGACCCTGAGGCCAGCGAAGCCCCGCTCCAGGGTGGCAGGGTCGGGAGCAGGGACAAGGTGACGAATGCTGGTAACACTCACTGTACAGCGAGGGCAGAGCCATTCACCGTTTGGTATTTCCGGCAGGGGTGGGTTCAGGCAGTGCAGGTGGTAGGAGGACGGGCACGTGTCGCAGCAGAGCAGCTCCCCTCCATCCTTACAGACACGGCAGAATTCCATGTGGTCGTCGTCCTCTTCTTCACCACCTTCCTCTTCCTCATCCTCCTCCTCCTTCGGCTCCCACTGGATCCCCTCCTTCTCCTGGGGAAGCACATCCAGCGTCACGCTGAGGGTTTACACCAGCAGCCCCCTGGCACCCAAGGGGTCACAAACCCAGCGTGGTGTCACACCCTGACATCCTCAGGGTCCCTGTTCATGCAGGCAACAGCCACAGCGATACACCAACTCCGTCTGCAACCCAGGCCCTGTAAGCCACCGCCCTTCTCCCCACAAGTCTCATCAATACATTTCTCTTCCCACCCCATTCACCAGTGTGGTCCCACACAGGGTTTCAGCTAGCAGTCACAATGCACCACCAGCGAATGACAGACTGATAGAATGGTTGTGTTGGAAGGGACCCTAAAGATCATCCAGTTCCAACCCCCCTGCCATGGGCAGGGACACCTTCCACTAGATCAGGTTGCCCAAAGCCTCATCCAACCTGGCTCTCGAACAAGGCTCTCATTGCGGTGCTCTGATTTGGTTGCAAAGAAATGGAAGTTCTGCGTGCCACGCAAAGGGGGCAGCGGGAGACCCCTGTGCCCAGGTGCTGGAGGTGGTGCAGGCAAAGCCACGGGCGCTCCAAGCAACCCCTTCCCCGCCAGGCCCCAGCCCTGGCAGCGCCGCCCGCCCACCGCGGCAGGGCTGCAGGAGCACAGGGAAGACGATGGCGCGTGCCCCCAAGCCGGCGTCAGAGCCGAGCTCTGCTCCGAGCAGCATCCCCACATCACCCAAGAGAGGTTTTGCTGGTGCCCTCGCCCAGGCAGCAGCACCCACCAGGTGCCCGCACTCACACAGTGAGGGCAGCTCCACTTGCCCTCGGGGGCCTTCTCCAGCTCAGGATCCAGGCAGACGAGGTGGTAGGCGCGAGGACAGGTGTCGCACAGGATGATCTCCCCTCCCTGCTGGCACACCTCGCAGTAGTCCTGATGGTCCGTCTCGTACCCATCCCCTTCTTCGACTACAAGCAAGGGACACACGTACAGTCAGCGGGACAGCAGAGCAGCCTGCTCTCCCAGGAGGGAACGGGACAATTGCTCCTCTGTTACAGTTAAGGAAACAAGGAAAACATTTGGCCTCAGTCCCCTCCTGTTACGTCCCCCTACCTCTCTGTCCCTCAGCATCACAGTTTATCTTTGCACACAGCATCATCTCACCTCTGTCTCTCTTTCTCTCTCCACACTGTATCATCCTTTGGTTCCTTCAGGCTCTCAATGGAGAATGCCAGAACCTGGAGAGGTTGCAAGGGAGGCCAGTCAGAGAAACCTCCACAAATACCAGCGCCATCAACTGCAAATGTACCATGCAACAGTAACACAGCTGAGGAGGACCCTTCTCCTCCTGGGATTCCTCTGCTCTCCCTGGGTGCTCACTAGGTGCAGAAGCAGAAGGTCTTCCAACTCCGTGCAAAGGGAAGAGGGAAGGAGGGACGTCTTGCAAGCGTGGGTAAGGCTCTTCTCAATGCCCAGCTCTGCCAGAACCTCCTGGCAGAGGTCTCCCCCAGCACGGGCAGGGAGAGCAGTCCAGCCGTCCTCCCACCCTTCGCCAGACCTGCCCAGCCTGCAGCCCGCCCGCAGCAGGAGCCGTCAGCAGGCTCCGAGCCGTCAGCAGGCTCCGAGCCACTGCAGCAACAAGCCAGGAGGTGAAGCGATGACCTTCACACGCGAGACACCGAGCCTGCTGGCCAGCCCAGCCTCCCCGACGGAGGGCTGCGAGGCCCACGCACTGCCCAGGAGGTTGGCCACTCTCACCTCCTAACTGTCCCAAAGCCCAGAAGCCGCCCTTTGGTTTCTCAGAAGCAAAAACTTGCCAGTAAAGTAAGAAGCTGAAGCACAGTGGCTTAGGGCAGCTTGGTGCAGAGGGATTGCTCTCAACAGCAATGCAGAGATGGAGGTGCCATTAACCAGACCACCTCAAAGCCCTCCATGACTGAAGGAATACGCATACAAACGTGGCCACACGGCCACTCAGAGACCCTGCCAGATGCTGTCACTGCTGTTCACATGCCTCGTCTTCCTACATCATTACCACAGACCTACTGCCTGCCTGCTGCCTGACCACACATCTCACACAGACAAATATAATCCACTGTCTGACACTTCCTTGCCCACAGCCAGACCCACTCCACTGGGAGCTTGCCATAAGCCACGCTTCTCCAGGGGCTGTTCCTGTGAAAATCACTTCCCTTGAAGCCCCACAAATTCCAGAACTTGCTGCTCTAGGACAAATCCTGGTGGGACCAGCCGTGCAGGCAGGGTAGCAGCTGCGCAGGCCACCCATGCCATTCCCCAGTGCCGAAAGAGCACACAGGCTCCTGGGGTAGGCAGGGGGCTTGGCCACCCCGGCTGGTGCAGGCTGTGAGCACGCACTGAGATGGGAGAGGCTGGCTTTCTGTGCCACAGCACCACAGGTCGCTGCAACCACTCCTCTCCTGAAGCAGCTCTAAGTCACAACACGGAGCTCGCGCAAGGGGAGATGAGCCCCAGGCAGTGGCTGGCAGCTGGAGAGAGGTCTGGAGGGAAAACAGTCGATGGAAAGGCCCTAACGCCAGGCTGCTCCTTCACTGCCACAACCACCGCTGTGGGGGCAAGTCCGTGCCCCACAGCAGGATCCGCTTGCTGCCTTCTTCTAGGTGCAAGCCCACCAGCAGCAGTTTGGTCACCAAGAAAGCACCTCTCATCCCATGCACACAAAAAAGCAGGAGCACATGCCTTCCCACCGCGTCAGTGTCAGACACTGCTTGAAGCTGCAAAGATCAGGAAAGCACCATCTGAAGAGGGAAATCCAAACAGAACGAGAACAGAGTACAAAGGAATGGCCTACTCCTCTTTTTCTTTCTCCTCCTCTTCCCTCTCTTCCCTAGGCCAGCCGAGCACTCGGAGCGCACTGAGGAGCTGTTGATGCTGGCATTGTCAAAGTCGGATTCCTCCCGTTCTTCCTCTTCACTCTGCAGAGGGGAAAACCAAACCACACACAGTCCAAGTACTGGCATCCACGCAGTCATCTCCAGAGAGTGCTGCTCTGTAGCAGAACAAAACACCAAAAGCCAACTTAAAACCTCACAGGATCATCAACCAGCAGCTGAGCTCCTCAGGGCACCCTCAAGAGAAGCACTGCGTGGCTTCTACATGAATTGACTAGCTAGACCATCAGAGACGGTGGCAGGGTTATTGCACTCCTGGCACTGACAGGCAGGGTTCATAAGAACGTGTCACAAGGCATTAGGAAGCAGGTAAATCTCCATCAGATTGATATCCCAGCCAGGCAATCTATCATCATAGATCTGGACTATAACTAGAGCTGGAGGACAATTATTTTGCACTGTTCAGCATAGCACAGAGGCAGCTAGCCCAGTCCAGCAGCACCACGAAAGCACAATCACTGAGCAAATCTCAGAGCATATTTAAAATATGTAAATCAGTGTGCCAAGTCCCCGCTGTGCCTGTCTGACAAGAGGTGGACTCTGGGTTTCCCCTGCAGTCTGCCATCCCTGCTAGCACAGAGCATGGAGAGGTCACATCATGCAGCTGCCCAGGCACTTCAGGAAAGGCGCAGCGTCTCACAAGCATCAGGCGTCAGCTAGCTGCAAGACCCCGCTGCTGTGACAATGTTATCGTGGATGCAGATGAGTGCACAGACACCCAAAACAGGTGCGTGGAGGGGACAGCCACGTACTCCCACTCCTGTGTAGCGAGGGGTCCCCTCCTTGTTTCAGTTTTTGTTATCCTGTTTGCGTGCGTGCGTGTAGGCATTCACACTTCACATTCCTCATAAAATGAAAGGAGTTAAAAACGCCAAGTATTCTGTGGCCTCAAAACATAATGTCTGAATTCTTATTCTGGAGGCCAGACTTACACATGCAAATCCCCAATTAGTATGCCATTAATTGTGTGCTTAGCATTCTGACCACAGGAGCAAGCTCAAGCTCCTCCCAAGTCTCAGAAACACAAATGCACAGACCATGGAGTGCACCCAGACACGGGATGGTTTTCTGTGATATGTAACTGAAAAAATGCAGCAGGGAGTGACTGTCCCAGATTGCCCCTTTCACTTCAATTCTGGTACACAGAGTTATTTACAAACAGGTTGTGTTATATGAACTAGCGCTAGAGGCAGGGAACTCCGGTAAAGGTGAACTAATGGGCCTGTTGCCATGCTCTTACTGGGATGCTCTGGTATCCCTGGGTTATGCTGCGGAGCCACAGATGCCAGGAGGCAAGCTATGGCAACATAATTAAAGCATTTGATAATTCTCTTTGACGTACAGTTCAGCTGGAGTGCAAGCCCTGACGAATTCCTTTGCAAATGAAATCTGAAATGATGGCATTACCAACCTCATCACTGAAACTAAACGCGATTATATGGTTTTAGCAGAAAACATGCCCAGACATGACATCTTTACGAACGCAAGCCTGGACACAGCTCTACAGCAAGGGATGAACAAACATACTGAACAGAGACTGGCGTCTTGAAGAGGGGCATGAACAAGACTGTAACGTTTCTTTACAGCAGCCTTCCTCCATGCTGACCACAGCCATCCCTCAACCAAAGGTGACTTGCCACCTCCCTTGGATGGAACGCCCTGCCACTCTGAGGGCCAGTGGGTGAAGAATATGCCATGCAAGGCTGGAGGACACGGGCAATGCAGAGATTTGTGATCCTCATCCTCTCTAGGAAGTGACTAGCACTGCAAGAAGGATAGGCAAGCCGGCAGGAACAGGACAATCCTGCTGGAGGAGCATGTGCTCCTCTGCACAGGGGAGGTTTCCAGGGGAGGGGAGCTTGTCCCAGCATTTCCCTGCTGCACCCTCAAACCCAAGGCCCTGTACAGAAAAAGGCAGTGCACACTTACAGAGGAGCCCTTTTTCCTTTTGCTGGGGATTCCTCCAAACCGGAATTTCAAGCCTGCCATTTTTTTCCCCTTCCCTTTTTTCTTCCCATCTTTGGAGCCCTTGATTTTCTTCCGCACACCTGGACCTGAAGAAACAAAAGACTCGTTTGGCACACTACAAACAGCTGTCCCCAAAATCACCTCCCATCCCAATCCCAGAATTTACATGAAAGATGAGAAAGCTCTGAGGACCCCAGAGAGCAGGAAAATGGCCAGCACTGTCCCAAGAGTCCTTTGGGGCAAAATGCTGCAAGCCCATACCCAGTGCTTGTGAAGAATCAGAGGGACAGCCTGTCACGGGAGGAACGTGTCTACCCTGGGATGCAGGAGAGGGACTGCAGCCTGCAGACCACAACAGGGCTGTGAATACCAAATACAGAGTTACAGGTCTGCGAAGTGGGGAGAAAAGAGCACTCTGCCAGCGCAGCCAAGGAGACACAGCAGGAACATTGCACTGAGGCTGCTGCAAGCTGCACTCTTGGTCAACTGCCAGCTCAGAGCTGCTTGTTCAAAACCTCTCGAGGCATCAGGCATCGATGCCTGCGTAACTGGAACAGCAACCTTCCTGAGGAGGAACATGGTGCAAACAAAGGGAGATCTCTCCTTTTCCCACCACTGCCCAGCTTCTACAGCAATTCACATAGCCCCTTCCAAACGGGGAAAGCAGAACGAATCTGCTGTCAGGAACAGGAAAACACTTACAGTAAGACAGCCCTTTCAATACAAATATGACTATTTCCATATAAGCTATTGCAGATTTGCATGTTTGTCTCAATCCTCGCAAGTGGGCTTTAAAGACAGTTGCCTTCCATCCAACTGCCAGGAGATTAAGTCCTTCATTTTGCAAAAGAGCTGTAGCCTTACTGTGCATGCCCTTCAGTCACTGAACGCCTCACCAACTCAGAGACAAAGCAACGAGCTTGACTGCCAACTGGTGCATGTTCGTGTGGCCAGACCACACCTGTTCTGCCAACACACCTAGCAGCTAGCTCTGCGTGCCCGGCAGGTGGGCAGTACGCTGCAGGTAAGAGCAGTGTCTGCACTCAGCCCACCACGCTTGGCACCTACCCTTGCCCTCCTTGGTTTTAGCTTTCCTGATGACAGTGGGCAAGGCAGACTGCTGGGGGCTGGCAGCCAGCGGTGGGGCAACAGCGACAGTCTCCACCGCTGCAGCAACAGCTGCCGCTGCTGCCGCCGCCGAGCTGCCCTTAAACGGGTTGTTGGCACTGAACTCTCGCCACTTGGCACCAAGCACAGTCATCATCTTGGACATGGGGATCTTGGGGTTCTTCTTGGCGATCAGAGGCCTGCAGGGTGGGGCAGAGGGAAAACCACAAGTTAATGGAAATGCACATCTGCTCCTGCTCATCACATGCTGCAGAAAGGTTCCTCAGCCCTTGAAATGCATCAGTGGCACATGACTCATGGCAGCACGTTGCTGTGGTCCACCGGTACTAGCTCCACTGGAAAGGCAGCAGAAACAAGAACTTTCTTAAAGAGAAAATACATAAAGGGGCACGCTTTAGTGTCTCAGAGACCGCTTTTCCCTGAAATACCTGTTGTGTTTTGAACGGCTCACAGTACAAGCAAAATTTGCTATTGGTATTCATTTTCTCTACAGCAACTTTTCAAATAAACACACACAAAAACCGGAACTTTCCAGAGAGAGCGAGGAGAGAGAAACACTTCAGCTGTTTTCCACTCAATTATCCTGCAATTAAAATGCAGTCCTGAAGACTATTTCTAGTCATGGAGGGAGAAGCAGCAAGGAGCTTGTGATGCAAAATTTACTTCACAACTTCACCCTCTTAACTGAGCAATGTCCAAATCAACCACTACCCAAGACCCCATCCAGACCTACAGTTTTGTACCTGAGAAACTGGCTGAAAGCCTTGTAATTAGTCAGAGTATGGTAATCTTCTTCTGAGAAAATATAATCTACATCATCGAGGCCCCATTCCTCCATCAGCTGGGCTGAGCTCTTGGGCTCCTGTAGATTTACAGAGAGATGTTATTAATGGAAACGATCGTGGCTCTGCAGATGAGCAGTGCAAGGCTAGGTCTGTTGTATACTCCATCTCAAACACTATCCCCAGTCAGCAACACACAGGGACTTGTTTCTGTAATTTAAAAAACAAAGTATGCACAAGTGCTTGATGAACTAATGCTTCACACACTTCCAAGAAGCAAATTAATGTGGCACCATCCAAATGCTCCCCATTCCATGTAGTACAATGCAAAGCTTTAGCGGGTTTCATGTCTCCAAGAAACATAATTTCTTTATGTACCTAACATAAATAAGAGGGGAATACAACCTTTCATCTGCCAGTAAAAATGCGAGGCTGTGTTTGAGAGCCCTTGATGAGACTCCATCACAGGCTGGGTTGCTGCTGGAATTGCATAGGCTCCATGGTTTAAAAAACAAAAACTACCTCAACGTCTGCATTCTTATGGCTGCTTTTCTGCTTGTTTCAAATAAAACAAGCAAATAAACCACTGCTTTCAATAGTGCTGTTGGTAACTTCAGACTTCTCCTGAGATCATCAATGAGAGAAAATCATGCAGTATGGCCAGAAAGCAGCAGGCCATGGAAGTCTCAAACCTACACATTCTGTACAGAAAAAAACTGTGGGAAAGATGAGACTACAAAATATTAAAACATTCCTTTTAAATTTTTTGTGTATAAAACATCTTGACCTTTCATTTTCTGCACATTTAGATAACTCTGTATGTTTACATTGTTTTCCCAGTTTCTGCTCTAAGTTAATTATATTTTGAAATCTCAAATTCCCTCAAACACAATTCACTTCCACCCCAGCCACATCAAGCCATGTGCTGCAGCACACTGGCTTCACCGTGCAGCTTGGAGCACATGGAAGTGAGAACACTCCACTTCCTAAAAGACCCAATCCCAGAATACAAACACAGGTGAGGGTTTACAAAAGCAATCTCTTCCTCGCCAAACCCAAGACAAGCTTCTCATGAAAACCCCAGGCCACCTTCTCTAGTGACAAGCTGCTTGTCAGAAGATCCAAGCTATCCTCCAGTCTCAGCCCACTGCCAACAAAGGGAAACACACTGGCTTAATCACCACAAAAAGTATCGTGAGGAATTCTGAGCGCACCTCGCCACGCGGCTAAATCGGTCAGCCCGCTGGGGTGACTTTGCTTGCGCTGCTGTACCTTAAACAAAGGCGACTTATTCATGAGCGCAAGGTGAATGCCAGGAAACAGCTCAGCTCTCACGCAGCGACTCGCTGAAAGAGGTAACTCAAGCGCTGGCAGGGATCTGGCCACACCCTGAGATCTCATGCTCTAGCACCAGCTCAGGATAAACGACTCTTTGATACCTTTAGACCTCCATCCTCATTGTCATCCTCCTCTTCATCCTTCTTTTTCCGTTTTGTTTTCTTCTCCTTCCTTTCCTTCAGTTTTTTCTTTTTCTTTTTGTTGGGGGAATAGTCACTTCCTTCACTCTCAGATTTCTCCTCAATCTCCTCTTCATTGTCCGATATTTCATCATTGCTCCCCTAAAACAGAAAGCGACAGTGGAGAAAGAGCAGCGCCTGCCCTCCCTCAGCCACAGGCACGCAAATGGATGCCCATCCCGCCTCCATATCGTACAGCTTTCCTCTGAAAGTGCCCAGATGCTGCAACACCACAATGTTCAGGTACCATTCTGACGGGTGGTGGTGTAAACAGAAAGCCAGGGCACAGCGAGTCAAGTAAATGAACGTATGTCTTACAAAGAGCTGTATAGTAAACCAATGAGCAACTTCTCCAAGAGGCAGCTAACTTCTGCTGAAAGATCCTAAATTTTTAGACAGGCACCACTTAAGCAACTTTTTTGATTGACATAACACAGGGTAGCATATGATGTTCTGTTTGCTCATGGTTTTACATGAGTACGGCAATATTTTTCTACCACAGTGTGAACAGTTAAGAAACTAAAGGAAGAGAACATGTCTTTAGTCACGCGCACGTCTTTCAGCTCACCAGACAGATGTTGAGACGAGAATCAGAGACAGGCAGCCACACGAAACCTGCCGCCAGGCTCTTGGTCACATCCAGCTTCAGCAGCAAGACGAACCCCGTCAGAAAGGCCTGAGCCCCGCTGGACGGCTGACGGATGCTGCCTGCGTCCCCACAGCCTTTCATGGCTACGCCAAGCACAGGGGAGCCACAGCGCGCAGACTGCGGAGGCAGAATTTGGGTTTCGTTCTGGGAGAGAGACAGCGACCGGCCGCACAGCTCTGACACAGCAAAGGCACCTCCACCCTAACGAAAGCCACTGCCCACCGCGTGGATCACTAAGGTCCCCAGAGGGGGTGAGGACGCGTGCGCGCGGGCAGCCCTCCTTCCACCTGCCCGCCGCGCTCGGGCTGCCAGCCCCCCTGCTCGGGGCCTGGGCGGCAGAGCCCCCCCTTCCGCACTAGCACCCGGCCCCGGCCCTCGCCCTGCAGGCCGGGCCGCTCCGCCCGAGCCACGTCCGACCTCCGGCCACGCTGCTCCAGAGACCGAGCCCGGCCCCGAGGGAGCGCGGCTGCCACCGCCTCCTCCGCGCTGGCAGCTCCCGGCCCGCCGGGCATCGCAGCCACGCGAACGTCCGTTTATTTTAACAAGCGAAATCGACGGCTCCGGCTGCAGAGGTTCGTTTTTGCTCACCGGCCATTACTGATTTCTGGTTCTTCTTACTTTGGAAAAAATTGAGCTTTTCCTTTAGCAGTGTTATAAACAGTTATAATTTAGCACTGAATAATTGGTTGCCATGGTAACTACTGCAGTACAGGTTGAGATTCCCCCTCTCCCCGCTTTCTTGTCTGACAAGGACCTTCATCTACATACGCTGAGGTTCAAACTGCAGCCTGGTTATTTTATGCACGTTTTTCTGGGGGTTTGCAGCACCAGTTCTAGCACCAGAGCTTCAGCGAGCATTGCCACAAACCCCTGAGTTACAATGAGGCCATGCAAACAAGTTCCCATAAAAGTGCAACGTGGCATCGCTCCTGCCACATGCTCTATTGACAAAAAAGTGGGGGATCCCAGGGTGTAAGTCAGTCTTGGTTTAAGCACCGGCATCATGTCACAGGTTCGCAACTCATTCCCACCTCGCTCTTCCTCTAACAGGGGGAAAGAACATCCTACCCCACAAAACTTTTGAGAAGATGCTTAGGAAAAGAAAGCCCAGTTCAAGGGTCCCTTTTCTTTTACCTCGCTACCCCAAAATGCAGCCTGGGTGACGGTTAGAAATCCAGCTCAGTGCCCACTGACAGCTACAGCGCTAGCTCCTCAATGGCCTTGACGGAAGACAGGACAACCTCCGACAGGCAGAACCGAGCCTGATTAACACTGCCTACACAAGGCATTAATTAAAAAAGAAAACGCACTCGACATTCATCCCATTATTTTCTCCCCACCCCCAATAAGGAAGCAGTCAGACACGGCACAGGCTGCACATGTTGCTGCCATAGCCTCAGGCAGGCTGACATTAACAGAGAACTGCCAGATATGAAAATATCACAAGTCTGCATCTTATTTTTCCCCCACTGAAAAGCAGCACAGGAAAAATGTGTCCCATTATGGAAAACGCACAGGAAGCAAGGCGGCCAGAGCCAGCTTTGTGTGGTATCCGCAGAAAGAGAAGAACATCACCATGGCCACGAAGGAGGGGAAGAAGCTTCTTCCGGGCTCTGACTTCTGCTCAAAGCCTGCCAGGTAATACAGTGCAGGACTGAATCAGGTGGTTTTTTTTTTAAAATGCACACCTCATTATGCTCCATCAGTAGCAAAAACATTTTAACGTGCTACTTCATCTAGCCAATCTGTTTTTACAAGTCCCACAGGGAGTGGCAGCAATGACTGGAAGAGAACAGAGTCATTGATCCCCTGCTTGGCAACGGAAGGGGTGGGGATGCTTCTGGCTGTGCCGGATGGGTGCATCTGACGCTTATCTCCAGGCTCAAATTTACTGCGGAAGGGGTCTGAAGAACCTCAGTTCCTCGCCCTTCGTTTCCCACAGCGCATTTGCGTGGTGTTTGCGCACCGGAACGGTCAGCGCACAGGCACGAGGTGACCGCGCAGCGCAAGCAGGCCGTGCGGGGCAGCAGCAGCCACGAGGCACCTGCCACCAGGGCACACGCCACAGGATGCCAGCTCCTGTCCTCGCGACCTGCACTGCCAAAGGTGGGCGAGCCTCGCGCTGCCACCGGGGCAGCAGAGCCGTGCGTGAGCTGGGTGCCCAGCGAAACACACCCAGCACCTGGCTGGCCGTCCTGACCAGACAGCAGAGCTCCGAGGCACCCGCGGGAAGGCCTGATCCTGCTGCAGCGCGCGGAGCGCAGGCACGTGCACCCATGCCATGCCGCAGCCTGCCCCTGCCAGAAAGCAGGGCCCGCGCCGTGCCTGGCGCCCTGGGGCCAACAATGCGGCTGCCACGGCGGGGCCGCTGCAGCACGGAGCCCCCGCACACCAGGGCACAGCCTCGCGCCGGGCCCGGCTCCTCCTGCTGCGGGCCGCACTCATCGCTCCTTCCCCCTGCGCCAAGGCCGCTGCTCCTCTCATCGCCCCGCTGCGAGGCCGCCGCCGCAGCGACTCGCGGGCAGCGCGGCCCGGCCTGCGCACACGAGCGCCGCTTCCCTCGGTCAGGCAGAGGGGCCTTCTGCCCCTTCCGAGAGACACAGCCGGCCCTCCAGAGAGCACGCAGGAGCCGCAGGAACGGCGACTGCCCTGCCCAGGGCACGACAGCCGCCCAGCCACCTTACTGCGACGCGAAGGAGAGTCTCAGGTTAGAAGCGGGCGAGGGGAAGGATCGTTCAGGTGACAGGAGACTCGACGACACGACGCCTTGTCTGTGTTTTCCCACAGAAGGCCCAAAAACCCTTCCACATGCTAAATCCTGAGAAGCCTCTACCCCATCTGCCCTGCAAAATGTCCTGGTCAAGTGCAGCCCACGCCAACATCTGCAAGAACCTCCAGCCCTGCACTGGTCACACATCCAACGTGTTGCTTTGCACCTCTGCTCAGAGACACGAGCCGAGCCAACGCACCAGCACAGTTTGTGCCAGCAGGATTTACTGTCTGCCACCAGAGACAACTGTAGGGAGGTGCTGCATTGCAGTGCGTGCAGCCCCGACAGGACGACGACCAGGCAGGCAGGACATTACCGCTGCACATAACAACACCGACACTACAGCCCGAGCAGGAGCCCGAGCACTCCAGTGGTAGGGAGAGAGGGTAGAGCGTTAGCACTGCCTGACACGTCCACGTGGGATACGGGAAACCCCACAGCACCAACACAAGACCTGTTTTCCAACAAAACACCTGCCTGCACGCTTCCTGATGGCGGCAGCTCTTTGCCATCTCAGCACAGAAGATCCCAAGAGGCAGCATCCTCATCCTCGCAGCTCTCCCGTCTGCAAGGTCTAATCACCTGCTCACCATCCCTCATGTGACATGCAGGTCATGGGAGTTAGTGCAGGGAGAGCAAGATTACGTGCACACCAGTCACACAACTAAGGACTGTCAGCAATATTTATCGCACAAATTTTCTGCATTAAAGGAAACACACTAAAAGGAACAGACTCTCAAAATGCCAGCAACCATAAAGAGGAAGGCTTAGAGCACAGACGGACGCCCTCTCCTCATCTTTCATTACATTGTCATACCAATGCCACATTTGATGGCGCAGCCTGTATTCCTGGCACCGCGCAGCAGGGTACAGACGTACCAGAGCAGTGCTAAAACACAAAATGGTCAGCAGGAGAGAAGAGGAGCTGCCTGCCACCGCCTCCTGCAGGGCACCACAGGGACCCGAACCTCATGGACTGGGAATTGTCCCAGCACTTTGCTACTCTGCTACGCTTTGTTACTATTTCCTGCTCACCGCAAGTCTCCACACCATTTGTTTCTTTCTTTCCAGAACACAGTTAAAAATCTCCACTCCTCCAGCAACAACAATGTACAGGTAAACAGAAGCAGCAACCACAACAGAGCATCAGAGCTGGACAAGCAACACTCAAGCCCTGACACTCTGTCATCTCCGCGGGCCGTGAGCGTACCCGGTCATCGGGGGAACCGCCTGCCCTGAGGCCCAGGGACCCCGCAGCCAGGCGGCACCCTGACAGCGCTCACCCTTTCACCCGCTGGCATCTGGGCGATGCAAGCAGCCGCTACCGCTGTCCTGCACGGCCTGCCTCCGTGCCCAGTCTGGCAGGAACCCACCAGCCTCATTTCTGAGCATGCAGCGTTACCTCTTTCTTCCTCCTCTTGATTTTGGCAGCCTTGCTGTCTTTCACCTTCTTGGATTTCTTTTTCTTCTGCACAGCAACTTGGTCTTCTTGGAAAAACTCATCCAGCCCTTCCAGGACCCCATCATCTTCTTCTGAGGACAGAAGGGACAACTTACTGGGATGGATTTCACAGACACACAGGACACAGCGCTCGGGTGTATTCTCCCTGTGCACCCAGCAGGCACTCCACTGCTGCCCCCCCAGGAGGAGCCTCAACAGACTCTTGCCCAGGAGCGCCCATGCCGGTACTTCTCATTTCCAGCTTCTCATTCACATTCTTGCACAAATACCAGGGGTTTTGGTCATCTGCGTTTCGCTCTCTGCTGACAGAGGCGCATCAGGACGCTAATGTGCTGCCTGCTTGTATTGATTTGGACCTGGGTAATTAGGAAGCATTAGGCTTTTATCTTTTACCTTTTAGATTTCCCAGTAGAGCCCATTAAAATCGATCCACCTATGGCGAACAAGGAAGAGGCAGGCCTCACATGGAAGAACGGGTGCCACGGCCCACAGGAGGCAAGTCTGCCGTGGCTCTGTGCTCAGGAAGCACCACATGCCTGCCTTCCTTGCCATCGTCACCTCTCCAAACCCAACACTTACCAGGGAGTCCCAGCACCCCATTAAATCTCTGCATTTCTTTATTTTCTTCATTATTTTCATTTTTTTAATTTCTGAACTTACACAGTAATAACACTCCAGACTCACTAGACAGGACAAATTTCTTGTCTGAGTCAAACTACCGATTCTGGCTTTGCCAAGGTGAGCTCCTGAGCTCCTCCTCTGTGGATGTCCTCAGGAGTGGGGGAGTCGGGCAGTGCCCAGAGGCAACCCCACAAGACCTCCTGCTTCCTGCAGGCACATCACAGCTCTGGCCTGCTGGAGAGGGGGTCTGGGAGAGCCCCTCAGCAGAGCTGGGCTCTACCCACAGCCGGGCTCAGAAAGATGAGACAAAGCATCTTTTACAGGTGCAGGGAGCACGCGGCATATGAGGAAGGACTAACACGCTGCAGCAATGGCCGTGTAGACCCAGACCTCCTGCAAGCGCTGCTCCAAAAGAAAACCATCACCATTTCGGGGTCTTCAGGCTGGAAACGCAGCCTCATGCTCCAGCCAGCGCCAGAGGCACCCTGACAATCTGCACTTTGACTGCAGCAGCAGGTGCTGTAGGTCTGCTTAGTATCAAGGGCGCTTACAAACACATACGCCCCAAAGAGTAGGAAGCAAACCTAATTTTGCACCTCCTGGCCTTCCTACCTCATCTTCCAGACACCATCTTACACAGCCCGGCAGTCCCGGCACCACAGGAGGTGGGCTCCGTCCGGCCCCCCGGGAAGAGGCAGGGCTCCTCGCTGCCGCCCCTGCCCAGTGGCCCGGGCGCGCTCCCCCTTCCCTTTCGCTGCGAGCACCGAGCAGGGCCCACGCCTTGCGCTCCCCAGTCGCGGGGACCGCAGTCTGGAAGCACGCTGCTCCGGCAGCGGCTCCCGACACCGCCAACAGCTGAGCGAGCGCAGCCGGCATCAACGCTCGCGGAAGGCAGGAGAGGGAACCTGGGCTGAAACCACCACCGGGCGCAGCCCGGGGCCAGGAAGGGGAACCCCCCCCGGGAGCCGCC
>VXAL01013975.1:5933-31983 GCA_013399475.1 Chauna torquata
CTCCGGGCTCCCCGCACCTCCGGAGGCCGCGGCCCCCGCCCGTCCTCCCCGGCCGCCGCCAGCGCCTCCCAGTTCCCCGAGGCAGACGGCAGCGCTCCTGCGCGTTGCTGCAGTTTCATAAAAACGTACATAAATATATTTCCATTTCTTTAACAGAGAGCGAAGCTGCGCAGGCACCTATAAAACCCACAGTCACTCCTCCGCCCGGCGCCGCCCGCACCGATCGTATAAAACGTATAAAAGGGGGGGGAGCAGCGGGCTGCGGGAGCAGCGGGCCGGGTGCTGCGCGGGGCCCCGTCCCGCGCCGCTGCCCTCAGAACTTGCGCCTCCGCCGCCGGCAGACTCTGGGCTGCTGCGGGCTGCCCACGGGAAGCGCCGAGCGCGGCTCCAAGCCCACCAAGCAGCCCGTGGCGGGTTTCGCAGGGGAGATGCTGAAAGGGAGGCGCAGGAGGGAGCTCACGCTGTCCTCAGCCACCTCTTCTTCTTCCTCCTCCTCCTCCTCCTCTTCCTCCGTGCTGGCTGGGAGCACAGGAGGGGACCGCTGGTCTCCTAGTCCAGGGAGAGGGGTCCCCGCATCAGCACCTGCAGTGAGAGCGCAGGTCAGTGGCCGTGGAGCAGCACCGGTGTCCGGGCGGGGAGGGCAGCACCCCGACACCCCCAAGGAGCTGGGCAGTTCTTGGTGCAGTGTCTTGGAGCACACCCCTGCGAGGGCTCCGGGCGCTACTGCAGGTCCCGCGGGGACAGGCAGGGATGCGTGCAGCCCCAGGAGCCCTGGCACGGTCCTCAGAGCCCGCAGCACACTCAGCAGCCCAGCCACCCACCCCCAGCGACAAGGGCTTGGGTCCAGGAGCATCCGAGACATCAGCAACACTGCCCTGGGCCATGCCATCACCTGCCCATTTTGCACTGTGCCACAGGTCTTCGTGGCCGCTGCGGGGCTCCCAAGGGGGATGCCAATGGCCGCTAAGCCCCCAGCCTCCTGCGCTGCTCAGGGAGAGCAGGCTCCTTCAGCAGGAACTTGCTGCCTGCCCAGCCCAAGCTGAGCCGGGACCTGAAAGCCCTGAAAGGGGAGAGCTAGGAAAAGGGAGCTCTGGCAGCCCTGACGGAGCCGGGCAGGCATAGAAAGCAGTTTCCCACCTGCAGACTTGCTCTCCGAGAGCTCCAGCATGCTGAGGAGTCCTCTCTCGCGCCTTCCCACGTCCTGCCAAGGGAAAGGAGAACACTGTCACAGCGCTGCCGCGAGGGAAGCCATCCCCTCCGGGCACCCTTGTGGGTACAAACACCAGGGCAGCCTTGCGATAGCCACGGTGTCAATTAATAAAGCAGAGCCCGGTAAGCAGGGAGGCCAGGGGCAGGAAGCCACCCCCAAGCCTGGTGAGCGAGCACAGGGCTGTAACGGGGACATCTGGGCACCAAAGGCTCTGCCATGTCTCGGGCACAAGCCCCAGGTGCTGTGCCTCCGAGGGCAGGCTCCGTCCTGCTCTGTCCGAGGGCACGGGGGCTTGGTGCCGGTGGGAAGAGCCTTCCTCCACGGCACAACCAGATGAGGAACGCACTTCTCGTGCCCTCTCTCAGCCCCTGGGAAGGTGCGACCACGCTGGTCACACAGGCTAAGGGAAGGGCACTTTGCCTGGCTGCTTTCAGCCTTGCTGGCCCAGCGAAATCCCCTCTCCCGACTGCTCCCTGCCCCAGAACTGCTCCAGAAAGCACTGACGTCCCAGCTGCAGGGGTGGAGCTGCTGAGCACCCCAAAACAGGCCGTGGCAGGAACCCAGTGCTGCCACTAGGAAGTTTTCCAATGGCCCAGCCCCTGCCTGGGCATGACCTGCTCCCCGGCTGAGCTCCCCCCTCAGCACGAGGCAGAGCCAGAGGAAACCCAGAGCCTTGCCAAGCCGTTCCCAGGGGCCGCCTGGCTCCAGCAGCTTCCCCCAGTGCCCATGGCGGCACGCAGGAGCCCCGCAGGCCAGCCGGCCGTGGGGTGCAGGGACAGAGTCAAACAGCCCCAACGGAGCCGGTCACATGCGGGAGCAGCCATGGCCCGCAGTACCCTGAACCACACAGCGCTTGGCTGTATCCCAGCCAAAATCATCAACCAGAAATCTCATCATCTGCATCTGAATCCCCAAAGGGCTGAGGCCTGTGATGGATTTAAGGGATTACATGAAACTAAGACATCATGTTGCATCTTCATGCTGAGAATCACATTTCTGAGCACAGGCAAAGCTGCTGCGCGAGGGCTCTGCCCGCAGGAAGCAGCGGGAAGGCCTGGAAGGACCCCTCCCCACGCTCTCCCCAGACCGCCACGAGCAGGAAAAGGCACAGTGGGGGCCAGCACCTGGCAAACGGCTGCGAGCAAGTTGCTCCCCGCGTTCCTGCCTGGCTCCTGCCACGTCCCCACCCAGCCGGCACACCTCCCTGCACTCGCTCCCCTGCAGCTCTCCCGGGATGCCCCAGGCGCTGAGCGGCTCTCCCCACTTCGGCTCCGAAGCCTTCCCCACGGGAAGGGGCTTGGGATAGAGTCAGATATGCTTGTCACCGTGACACTGCCCTCCACGGCATCTATATTCAGCCGAGGAAGGCTGCAGGACTGAGGCGTGCTGTCTGGCAGCAGGACAGGCTGGCTGCCTGCCTGCTGGAGAGGTTACTGGCAGCTCCGCTGGATTAGCTCACCCCTGGGACCGGTCCATGCTCTCACAGAGCGTCGTGGGAGGGACGGCAACAAGTTCTCTGGCCAGGGCTATGCGCAGGGGCAGGCAATCCTACACCAGGTCAGCTCATCCCATCAACCAGGGAAACAGCTCCTGCTGGCAACCCAGCCCCAAACCCAGTGCAAAGCAAAGGAGACGGTCTGCAGGGTCGCCCCTCACCTTGGCGCTTCGCAGCCTCCTGGTTCCCTGAGCTTGCCTAGCAGCCTGGAGGCAGCTGTCCACATGCCTCTGATACTGCAGCAGTGGCACCAGTGACTTACAGAGGTAGCACTTCTCACACCTGCCAGGCAGGAAAGGACAGAGCACTGCATTAGGATTCGCCCTGCGCTGGGCTCCCAGCCACCAGCGGTGACTTTCCTCCTCTAGGCCGTGCCACGGAGAAGACATGTCACCAGATCGGGACTCGCTCAGTGGGGTCAGGCCAGCACCAATCACAAAGACTGAGTGATTATCAGTTTTCCCTGCCTGCTCCTCTGTATCCTGCTGCTGCAGCAGCGGGACGGTAATCAAATCTGCTCATCTAACTATCTCAAACACTGCTGATTTCTCCCCAGACATAAAGCACCCTGTCAAAATCCACAGAAATGAAGTGCGAGGGCTTTGCAAAAGGGAGTTAAATTCTGCCTGAAAAGCAAACCAAGTGTGTTAAATCAGAGAGACATTTTACCAGGGCTGGATGAACTTGTCTGACTAGTAAATCAAGTCTTTCTCTGCACTGTCTCCATTTTACAACATGCCATAGCACACGCTCCCGCTGGGGTGCTGGCACAGGTGCCCTCTCTTGCAGTGCACTCCTCAAACCCCCTTGTTCGTGTAGAAGATGCCCATGCTCACGCAGGACAACTGAGTGTACCTAGGAAGAAAATTATCCTGGGTGAAAGGAGATGGAGGTCAGACTTGGATTTATACAGCTATAATCGCTTCCATGCAAGCTCTCGGCGGGGACCATACCATGCAGAAGAGGGCACTGGTTCTTCAGGAGAGCATCCACTCGGGGAGCTGTTCAGGAACGGACCATCTCCATGAAGAGATGAGCCCCCAGGGGCCAGCCCCAGCAGTATTGTGTTCAGTTTGATAAGCAGCGCTCTCCTAGTAAAACTCACCCCAGGCTCTAAAATGCGTATGGAGAGCCCCCATCGAGCAAAACTCTGCAGTACTTTTCCTGTATTTTCTTTCCAGTCAGTGCTGATTACCCAGATAATGTGTCTAAACAGAAGCTGTCCTCTCTATAATTAGCCTAATTCCATTAGTGATGTTGCCATCCACTGTTTGTAACAGCAAAATTGCTTCCATAGCAGGGATTTTACTGTCAGATCCTCTCTTATGATGCTTTGTGTGGGTGGCAGGAGGAGGGGCTGCATGGGAAGAGATTAAACAAAGCCACTGCTATTCTGAAAGTCTAATTTAATTAAGAATATCACTACAGGTGCCATGTTGACAGTCTCCCCATCCTAGCCTCTTCTTTTCCCAGGGTTACCAAGCTCAAATCTCCCATTAGAAACTGGCTGAGTTAGCAACATTTTAACTACAGCTCCCTCCACAATGGCCAGAGACTGCACATCCCTGACCCGCCATGGATTTGGCTGAAAGGAAATTAGTGCAAAAATAAACAATCTGAGAACAGCAAATTTCTCTTGTTTTGGTATAAACATATCCAGCACTGCAAAAAGAGGCACTGAGAGAAGGCAATCTCTTAGGGAAATAATGCTATAAGGCCCACAGCCAGCATTTCTATAGGAATAAAGACAGCCACGGACAAGCTAGAATTGGAGCACAGAAACAATCTTGGAGGAGCAAGCATACCTACTTACTTGTCAATGTCTGAGGATGTTGGGCCGCTTTCACCACTGGCAGCTTTACTTCTTGCCTCTCTCTGACGCCGGGTGAGCACTGGAGGCAAAACAGAAAAGGTTACCTGCCATCCATCCCCAAATCATCCCTACACGATGTCCAAACGCAACATATTTCGATCTCTTCCATTAAAGGCTGCGGCAGAAGTGATGCAAAGTGAGGCAAAGAAATACTGGACTGGGATGGGCAGGATCTTCTTTCCTGCCAAAGTGGCAGCTGGCCAACTCCTCTTTTTTCTTGGAGGGATATGGAAGAAGTTGTCTTCCCCAACCTTAGAAGTCAGCTAGCCATTTTACACCATACTTGTCTTCCACCAGAAACAGCTGGATCGACAGGATGCAGTTTACAGTAATTTTAAAGCTGACGCACAGCAGCACAACAGCCTGGGAGAAGAGTTACACAGCTGCTCCAGCATCGCTGTACTGCTCGCTGCCAAACTAAACACCCATGTCTACTGCAGGGAGGGAGTGTGGTAGCTGCGAGTTTGGGGAGGGAGAAAGGCCGTGGCAAGGGCTGTGCAGAGGCACCAGCCCTTCTGCAGATGTGGTAGGAAGAGTTAGCCTTGCTGGCGAGGGACGCAGCTCATGCTGGAATGGGAAGGTTACAACAATTAGCCTCACAGTCGCTGCCTTTCCCCCCACCACGCAAAACAGGGGTGATCTTTATTATGGTCTGCGCACAGCTCTGCGAGGTCTCTGGATGAAGAGCTCCACCAGGACTAAGCATCACTGATGCTGCTCTCCGAAGGCAGCAGGTAAGGGGCTGCTCTGACACACATAGGTAGCTAGCAAGATCCTGGCCTGACCAGCATGCAAATGATGGGTCCAACAATTTCTGCTCCTTCAGTAAGCCCAAGCAGCCTTTCCAAACCTGTTCTCTGGGCATCTGCAGGGAGCACGTCAAAGTGTTGTCTCATTCAGCCGAATTCCTCTCTGCATATTCCTGCTGACATGCCACCAGCAAAGACCCTTGGGGAACACATCAGATATCTTAGCTTGCTTCACCAGGGACATTCAAGACTCCAACTCCAAAACAGATATCGCAGTAAGCGCTCTCAGGCAATCTGGCTAAGGGGGCAATGCATGGAGCTATTTTACAGCCTGGAAACCTTGCTTCCCATACTCCATACTCTCATTAGGAGAAAGGCCTGAATCTAAGCTACAGGCTTGACAAAGCTGTTATTGTTGGCTCACCATCTGTGGCAGAGATGAGGATGGACAAAATTTTGTGCAGAAGAAAGGGAATCCTTCAGAGTTTTAGCAAAACCCCATTTCCAGAGCATTAGGCAACCCTGCAAAAGCCCCAGTATCTATCCACGATGCTGATACAGGACGGCCTTTCCCTTATTTGCAGTCGCTGATCTGCAGCCACAACCAGCAAATGCGCTCTGAGATCCTCAGGAGCCGTTGGGGCTGGAGGGAGACATCCACGCTGAAGAAACAAGCTGGAGCGTTTCCTAGGATGTGGATATTGTCTCGTGGGCGATGACTGATCCCAACAGCTCATTTCTCACAGGCACCAAAGCGGACGTCTCTCCTTAACTTAGCCTGGCCCAGATTTGAAGTGGCAGCCTGATTAGGAGGACTGATAACCACGGCCAACCCCCAGGCCACCCAGCCTCCCGACAACCCAACTAACGTGCGTTTGACAGCGTGGTGAAAGCTGCTCTCCGAATCAGCGTGCACTTGTTAATATTCCTTTAACAGCGTCTCGGGAGCCTCGTGCACTAGCTCAGGTGTTAATCAGTTCTATTTTCTTCCAAAAGCAGTGAACACATCTGGCATAATGGGCCCATTAGAGATCTCTGGGACCAGCTCTACAGATGCCCAGGGGAAGACCCCCAGCTGTGCTGCTGACAGCAGAGGTGCAGGAGAGAGAACTGGGCCAGCGGTGCCATCGGCTCGCAGAGGCACAGCGGAGTCAGCCCTCCCGTTCACATCCTCATGAATGCTGGTGAGGCAGCGTTCCCTGTGGAACGCTGTTCCCTTTGGCAGCGATCCCTGCCAAAACACGCCAGCAGCCTGCAGGAAGGGGGGTCAGGAAAGAACTTGGGAAAATACTTGCTGTGGGGCAAACTCCTGCACCACAGAGTAGTCCTGAGCTGCTGTGTGATGGGAACCTTGTAACACCGCCCGATGCGATGCTCTTTGCTGGGCCAGACGCACTCTGCAGCCTGAGAACGACCTATTCACTTGCTCAGCATTTCTTCTGGTTGACAAATCATCCTCGGCACCTCCCGGGGCCATCAGGTGAGCTCAGCCAGATGCCAGCACGCAGAGGGGCAAGGCCACATGCTTCCAAGCTCCTTGCCTTGCTGCACGAGCTGTCTGCTCCTCACTGCACCCACTTCTGCCCTCTGTTCTCACTACCGGCCACACTGCCTCATGTGCAGGATCCTATTAGTGGCAGGCTCGCCAGCATCTTGTCGTTTTTCAGAAGTGGTGAAGCTTTTCTCTACACCCATTCTGTTACTCTTTCCGCTGTATTAGTGCCACTTCTATTGATGTCAGGTGGTTTTTAACAGCACCAGAACTGCTGCTGCCACTGCTCTGAAGATTGACAGCTGCATTAGGTTTTATTTGGGGCTTTGGGAGGAAGGGATATACCAGAGCCTCATTTTCCCAGGCTCACTCGGGAACTGAGAAGTTGGGAGCACGTAGACAGAGGACGACAGGAATAGAGTATGTCCCAAAGCTCGAGACGATTTGATGTGCTCAGTAACAGCCAAGACTCGCTTCTAGACAGAGACCAGCAGATTCATGGATGGGCAGCAGCAAGCAACGAATTCGGTGGCTCCACAGAGAGCCCCTCGCACAAGTGAGCCCTTCAGCTGGCTGCATGAAGGAAGAGGGAGCTGGCACAACACTTCCATGGCTTCACTCATTCGCTTGGAATTAACACCAGTCACTGAGCTGGAAACCTGGGACCTGAACCTCCCCCAGCGTGGTACTATAGCTAAAGCAACAGCAGGCTCTTCCTTTTTATTTACTCAGACCACAGGAAAATGAAAATTCATGATCAGATTTTCATACTGTCCAGGTATGTGGTTGTCTGGGCATCCAGCCAGGGCAACCATGTACGTACATAAGGGAAGCAACTGTAGCTCATCTTGCCCAGCTACCTAATTTGAAAACCCGTCCTTAAATATCAGCCAGCCTGAGCTGGCCTCCTTATGCAAACCACTGAAAGACTTTGGTGCGTGAGTAGAAGAGGGAATAGAAGCAAAACCAGCAAAAATCCATCCTTTTGTAATTTTAAAACTGAAAACACTGACAGCTATAGCAACCCGCAGTACTAAAGACATCAGGAGTAAATCCAATTAATAAGTCTGAGGACAGATCAGGAACCCCTGACCCAGTGCAGCAAAGGAAGACTGAAGCTGTCTTTTCTAAACAGATCAGGACATGGCTTAGAGGGCAGAACTTTGATTTCCTTTCGCACGAGGCTGTTGCTCTGCTCTTGAGGAAGCCAGCAGACAGTCAAAAGGACTTAGTGCTGCAGTGATAGGGGATAGGTTCTGGACTGACACAAGAGTTGGCATTTGCTTCAGAAGACAATTCTCTCACCTCTTTTTTTCCCCCCCACGCATTACCTATACCTGTGGATTTTACGCTAGTGAAAGGTGCCAAGATAACAGCCCTGGAAACAGAGTTCTTTTGTACCTGCACAGATATGCCAAGCTACTGTCTCACCTCTGCTGAGCTAAACATCACCCCTGCCTATTCATCCCAAATCCCCTGATCAGTCCCATCAGCTGGGACCTTTCTGTGGGATGTTTGTCTTTGTACGCTCCCTGGGAACCGGAGCGAGGTGCCCTAAGAGCCAAAGCCGAAGCAGGCATCATAACTCTCCCCCACGTTATGTTTTCATCCAAGCTCAAGTGCACAGCCCAGAGCGCAGGGAGCCCGCAGCTCTGTGAAGAGCCTTGGCCCAAACAACACAGGCATCACAGAGTGTTACGGCTAATAAAGCCTGGTCTCTACAGGGAAAATACTAGAATAACTGGCAACAGAAAGCCCAAATTACTGTGATTTTGTCCCAGAACCATTGCTCTGCTTAGAGCCATTATTATAGACCAAGATCCCTTTTATTCCAGGCTAGTTTTCTTGGGGCAGGGGGTGGGGGGGGAATTGTTCTGAACAAGGCAGAATAGCAGCATAGCAATTCCAAAATAACTACCCTCACAAACATCCCCAAGGAGATCAGTCTGGAAGCAGAGTGGAAAGGCCAGCCTTGAACTCTGTCCTGCTGAAAGCCAACACCAAAGGAAGGAACAAATTCCCTTGCAGTGCCAAAAAATTCAAAGCCTTTTCCTGATCACAGTCTGGATTCCCCAGGATCAACGGATATACTCACACTCCAGGCACACTGGGGACCCGATTACCACAGGGCCAAAGACATTCCTCCTGAAAGGCATACTAAAAATTCTGCTCCATTTTGTAGTGCAGATAAGACCTTTATCAGGATGGGAGAGGAACTGCGATAATTCATGGTTTGCCTGAGCCATTCCCCCTTTGCATTAGTAGCTGGTTTGTGCCTGCAGAGAGAACTCCCCACCAAAAATTCAGCACCAAGAAGCATCAGCTGCTGCCCTGGCTCATGTTATCTTGACAGGACCCATGTCACATGCCCAAAGATTCAGTATAACAGGGACCTTGTATTTTAAAGCTACATCAACTCTGCATTAAGATTACATGGTGAAACTTCCTCCTGCTAGAGGAATGCAGAAGTTACAGTTCTTGTACTGGCTCTGATTTGCTCATATTGCTTAAACATCACAGAGTCAGGTTGTATTTAATAACCCAGTATGTAATGAAAAATTATATATTCACTACCTGAAAAGTTAATCTCATTACAAGCTACTACTTTGATATTACCTGACATTGTGCTAACACAGACTTTACACTTCAAGCAGCAGCTAAAACATAACTTATTTAATATGTTGATAACCAACTGGTATATTTGTTCACTTAAGCTCCACAAAGGTTGGCTATGGAAAACTAACACAGAGAAGGAAGACTGCAAAGAGGATTTAATATGGACATTCTGATCGCACTCCTATGCCTCACTCTTCACATGAAGGAGAAAAATCTGAGCTCCCAGATCAATAGCTATCATTTTGCAATTTTGGAGGAACAAGAGGGAAACTTTTCTGCAATCCCTTCCTGCTGAACAAGCCATTTTTGCACATACAAATGCCAGACTCATCGCACAGTGCAGGCTGTACTTGGAGTGGTACAGAACATTCTCATTTCTTGAAAGGCCTGAAGGATGCTCACCCGCATGGCTCTGGAGCCTGCCGTTTTCTATCACTAGCAAATTCTCTGCAGGTCCTAACATAATGCTCACAAGACACGTCTATTTTGTATTTTGTGAAAACAGCCAGGGCTAGATCCTTGTGTAATACTCAGCTTATAGACCTTCCGAGGTACTAATAACGTGATCAGTTACGAAGCCGATCAGAGAGAAGATCTCCCTGTGCAGGAGGTGCTGGTAATTACTGGAGTCTCCAATAACACTGGCCAGCTCGAAAGATGGATCAAGGCAGAGTGGACGACCCTCCCTACCTGCCACACCACACACCAAATATCCTGAGAGGAACAGGATTACAGCACCTGCCTGCAAGTAACAGGAATGGGGGACCAGCACAAAAAGCAAATGCACAGACACAGTGCTTGGCAGACCTGGACTGTCCTCGGCAGCCTCCTCTCCCACGATGCCATTGCAGTACATGGCATGCAGCTCGATCTCTGCAGCTGGAAAGCCTTGGTCACACAGTGGGCACGAAACGCGGTCAGCAGCTGTGGGACTATCCTCAGACAGAGTCCTGCCAGCATTTTCATCTCCACCGGCCTGAGGAAGAAGAGGAAAAACAGACAGTTAGTTTTGTTTCTTTTTTTGGTAGCTGCAGAGCTCTGTGCTGTCTGGTAGCTACTCACCCTCCTATAGACTTGTTTTTTCTTGGAAAGTTTTATTCTCCCTTCATCACATACAGGTCAGAAATAACACCACTGCCTGAGTAAACTGTGCAGCACTAATGTCTGACTCTTCTTCCAAAGGCAACATGTCCTGCTGAATCACGGTGAAACCTCCCTGCACAGCCATGCACACCATTTAAGGCAAACATCACCTATACTAACATAGAAAAATGGCAAAGCTGCCATTAATCAGGAAAGCTCAGAAGCGAAACTGATGGGAAATTCATGGGGCAAAGCGAGAGTTCAACACCTGACTTGTGCTCATCAGTTTCTGGACACGATCCACGCTATAGAGGCTGTACTGTCTGGGAACACAGCTTCCTCCAGGATGAAGGGAGGCTGCGGCACTCTTAGCGAGCACGGTGAGATCAGTGGGAAGCTCCTCCTCTCCAGAGGACGTGGCTGGAGCAGTCAGAGGTGACACAGACCAAGGAGAGAGGCAATACAGTTAAAAATCCATGTCACACAACATTACTAACAGTGGCTTTTTGCCAGGGCAAAGTGTCACAGTCTGTGTTTGTTCTCTGGGTGCTATTATCACTTCCCGATACTCTTTTTTTGCATTGGTTACACAGCTGCAAAGGTGCTCCACTACACACCCACGGAGATACAGACTGCTCCCGATGCTATTCATGTTTCCAAGATGCAGCAGACTGCATCTCACTCACAGTTAGATCTCTGCCTAGTCAGGCTTGCTACAAAATCTCCCCATATTTAAAGAAGAACCCTTCCCCCACCCCCCCATTAAAAATTATTTAAATATTAACAATGTAGAAGAAACCTATAGGGAAGCAATATAGGACCGTTTTCCGTTCTTAGGGCTAAGCAGTGGCATGTAAGCCACCGCGCAGTAAAACTGCTGCCTGCGTCCCTCCAACGGTATGATTTCAGGGAAGCAGTAACTGGGGCCAGCCAAGATGCTCAGTGCTGCTAGAGCGCTTTGTCATATTACTCAGTTTAACACTCGCTTTGCCAAATGACGGTCTGATCCCGAGCATCCGTCCTCATTTTTACTGCCCCAAAGGGAAGGAGAGGGCTTTGTTGACTCAGGAGCTATGTAAGAAAAATCCGTGACTGGGTCTTAAACTGAGAATCCAAGACAGAAAATTCATTTCTCCTAGCCACTGCCTGACAGGCTGTGGTATCGACCCCCAGAAATGCTGCACTCATTTCCAGGGAGACTCTGCACTAGATTTCTATGGAGGAGTTGCCACAAGAGTTCCTCCAGCCAAACACAAGCTGTTGGAGTACATCACTTACAGCATTAGCACTCGTACCCTGCTCTCACTTCTCAGTGTCACTACATCTTGTGAAGTCCTCACCATGGGGCGTTACAAAGAGGAGTCATAAAAAACAGGATGTGTCAAATATGAACGATCAGATCAAACCTGCATTATCCTAGTCATACAACGCAGCAAAAAAAATGATGGTAAAAGCAGCAGGCACTGCTCCTTCTAGCTGCCATTTTTAAATCAGTCTTCGGAGATCACTGATTCTGCACACCCTGCCCACCTACGTTCAGTGGTAAATTAGTAATTTTAAATGGAAATGCAACATTCTGTAACAAAAGACACTACAGTCCCAAAACCGCATATAGAAAACCTTGCAGTAACAGTCTGGAAAACTTTGATTGCAGAGCCAATCACCCCTGTCAGAGGCAGGCTGCTGCCTGTCCTCTTCAGCAGAGAAAATTGCCTACTAGACATAGTACTTGCAGCCAGCAACCAGCCAAGAGCGATGCTAGAGGCTGAGCTCAAGAACAAGACGCCTGCGTCCTGGCTCAGCATCTGCGAGGAAGCAGTTGGTCCCAGCGGTCTACGCTTGCTTCACACTAACTGCTGATCCATACGATAGCTGCTTCTGCAGCCTGCCTGGAAGGCTGCAGGCTGAGGACTGGTACCTGCTGCCAACGACAATGTTGTCGAACAATCCCTAGGAAGCACCACCGCCTCGCTCCCCAGCACTGTGCTGATCGTCTCGTGCCCAGCAGCTGTCTAGGTGGAGGTGTAAGACCCAGGGGCACGCTCTGCAAAGCGTGAGGGACAGGCCAATGTTCTGCCACAGCCAAACGGGTCATGAACGTGCCTTAGTGGCTGAGGATACAGGGCTCTGCACAGGACCACTGCCTCTGCCTGCTGCAGTCTCTGACTGAGCAGTGCTGTGAGATACCTGCAGAATGAAAGGCACATGAGAGCAGAATCTGGTTTATTAAGAGGCCTGTGACAATGAGACATCGGAGCTGCAGACGCGCTGTACAAGCTGCAGGCTCCCCGAATGAGCTTCCCACAAATGAATCCTCTTGTCAAGAGCTGTACGATTCTGTATTCATGTACCCTGCCAGAGGAGTACTTGGCAACCCCTTTGATATCGCTCTCTAAATTAATAGACAAAGGGAGTTTTATCAGAAGCAGGAACTGAAGTCAGATGTCGCTACAGTGACAGCTGCAAGGCAATTGCTGCACAGGTGTGACAACACAGGGAGAGCAGCCACACAACAGCGCACATCTGTATCGGGAGGTAAGAGGATGGCCCTGCCACTGGCTTACCATTGCTGTTAACTACTACTGCATACAAATCAAGATTCCCGGGCTCAGCTCACTCTCCTTGGAGTGCAAACCACCACCAGCCCTCAACACCTCATTGTTATCTTTATCCCAGCCCAGTCTCCCTGGGTGAACCTCTCCTCAGCCTCTTGGAGATGGTCTGTGGACAACAAACACTGATGTTCAGAGGACTGTAACTGCTAAAAGTGTCGCAACATGAGTGACTGAGATTTACCGGGACTCCCCTCACAGCTCCTGGGGTCCCTCTGCATCGCTGACCACCACAGCCCTGCATATCTGACCCTGGGCGAGCAACAGTGCCACCGTCCCCACTGACGACATCCTCCAGCACAGCAGTGCATGTGATATAGAAGTACAAGGTGGAACTGCTAACAGCTCTCCAGCTACAGGACTGAAAGGCTCCAGATGCAGCTGCATGCAGCCCCGGGCCAAAAGGGACTGGAGCTATGAAGCAGCAGAGAAAAGTGGAGGGGGGGAAGTGTTTACAAGGATCCCACCAGCCGAAGCCCATCCTCCCAGCTACTCAAGGGGAAATGCTAGCACAGCCCAGCTGAACTGAAGAACTAAAAAGCAGCGCTGGAAACAGGACGCTTCCCCAGCTTCAGGCTCTTTTACCTGCATAGGTGCATCTTTGCTGACCAAGCAGAGCTCTTCTCTCTCTGGCTCAACAGCTTCCAGCGGACTCGGCTGGGTCTCTGCAGAAAAACAGCTCCATGTCAGTGCGGGCGTGCAGCCCCCAAACTTTCTCCTCACTTGTTGATGTAACTTAGCCCATTTCTTAACAGCGTTTTCACAGTTTCAAAACATTTTTTAGACTTGTCACAAATGTTATCAGACAATGTGCTACAACACAGCTGGATGAGGGGTTAAAAGTCACAGCACAATGGTGCGAGGACAAAGCCACTGCAGCTTTGCAGCTTCATGGGGAGTGAGACTAGACACAGGGAAAGTGCGTGGGACACTTGCTGGGATAGAGACAATACAAGAATAGAGCTCTCCTTCACATCCAAGGAGCAAGGCAAACAGAGCTCCCATTCTCTGGTCTGTCACACAGTCACACCTTCAGACCTCCACGCTTTCCTTAGCAACAAAACATGCCTCCAAGCACCACCACGACCTCTCTCCCTACAGCTGCTCATAAACAGGAGCAGGCTCTTCATTAGTTCTCTCACTTAAAACTCTGAACTGGAAAATCTCAAACATGGTAGGAGAGACCAAGGAAGAAAAAATTATTGTTCCCAAACAGGTTTAATTAATGCAAGACAAAAATTATTTCAGCTCTCATGCTTTACATATCTTGACAGTGAAAAATCTGAAAATTTCTTGATAGCATTGCAGAGACCACACCTGGCACTTTGTTTGGAATGATCCCTCTGCACAGACACACATCCTTGTGTCTCTTCAGTTGCAAGTGCCTAGCTAGCTCTGGTCACAGAACTGCAATACTGTCTTAGAGGAAACGGGTCCAAAACCAGAGAATCAAAACAAAATTACTTGGGTAATTTCAGCCCTGACAAACACAGCTGGGAAGGAAATCTTGCTTTGTTCAAGTAACTTGAAAATTCTCTTCTTTTCTCTGAATTTTATAAGTGTATAACTTTCAGTTCAAAACTCAGAACATTCCCAGATGCCTCTTACCTGGGCAAACAGAGATCTCTTCTTCAGCAGAGTTTTCTGTGGCAACATCTGGGCTCCTTTTACTGCCAAGTGGGGTCAACACAGTGATGCTGTCCAAAATGTAAATATAATATAAAACTCAAATCCAGCAGGTGTGACAACCCACACCTGCCTGTCTTGCACAGTTCAGAACAACACACAACTCCATAATTTCAAAGTGGTAAGCCACTTCTGATAGCCAGAAATGGTCAGGATAACAGAGAAACATATTGGTTTAAAATGCTGTCCTAAGCAGAAACCCCCAAAAGAACTTATTTTCTTACAGTGACCCTTTCTGTCTTTTTATCAAGGGCTTCTATCTCATGAGGGGAGCAAAAATACCTGCTCAGAACTGCAGGACTCTCCTGATTCTTTCTACTCTTAGATTTGGGAGCTGTGCAGGTACCAGCGTTGTGCTAGCTTCCATCTGGGGAAGGAACTCCTTAGAGAGGAAAGACACAGACTTGCTTGATCCTGCATTACTCCCTCCCTCTTTGCACTGCTAATTTTCTCTTATCACTGCACATGGCAGGCAGAAGCAGCATGGATGCAACACAGTGCTAGGCTTCCCTCCGGCGAAGTCCTAACAGCACTGGCGTGGTGATTCCTCCGCGCAGCGTTGCATGCTGCCCCACTCTTTTTAACCTTTGTGTTCCTCCATTTTCTTTTCTTTCCACCAAGCACAATGACTTTCTGAAACATGCAGGCATTGCTGAGTAAGTCTGGCACCCATGCTGACACTCTCAGCGCTTTGCATGGCTTCCTGATTAGTCTGATCAAGTATGCAAGAACACACTTTAAAAACATGAATCCCCATACTGACAAATAGAAGATTTATTAGGCTCAACCACAGGCCTCAGAGAGGAGAGAACAGCCACTGCTGATTTATGATAAATAACAAAATTCTGATAGGAAATCACAAGTGGCTTTTCTCTCTAAATAAAGCATCTCAAAGCATTTGTTATGAATCCAGGCTGAGCGTGTTTTACTCTGTGTCTAACATCAGGGCTCACTTCAAAAGAAGTCGCGCAAAACAACTTGCTATGACATTTATAAAATGGGCTAATCAATTTGAAGTCAAACCACATTTCTTGCTACACCAACTATCTCCTGGTAACAAAGCCTATAATCATTTATTAAAACCCCCATCTACCATGCTCTGCACACAGCATAAAACAATCAGGCAGAGTGGCCTGCAGAAAGCAAAGAAGCCTCTTTCCACTGCTGCCGCTTCCAAAACTGTTCCAATACCTCACGACAGCTCGGAGCGGTGTTTTCCTATTAAGTGTTGCAGAGGCCAGCAGACCAGGGTGCCTGAGCCTTACCCCAGAGAGGACTGCTGTGGCAAACTACCAGGAGCCAGATGGCAACCCTTAACGTGCACAAAACTGCGAAGACCGCAGCCTTTTTTTGTCGTGCTGCAGATGTGCCAGCTGCTACGCACAGGGCCCCGGCAGGCCGGTGAGTCCCGGCCCCACAGCAGGCAGGATGGCTTCCCTGCCGCACCGCCTCTCAGGGAGCACCCCCAGCCCACCCCGCCGGCTACACAGACAGAAAGAGCCCTCTCTCTCGGCAGATTCAGCCCTGGCCTCTTTTGCCTTGAGTAGGAGGGAGGCAGAGCTCCAGAGCGCACACCTCGGCGCCTCCTGCTCACACACAGCAGCAAAACCTCAGCCGTCACAGGCACATCGGCTTCTGCAGAAATGGCAGCTGCAGGTTCCGTTTGCTCCCCAAGGTGAGCCTTAAGCCAGTTAGCAAGGTGCAAGCAAGAGGGATTTTTATACTCTGCATATTAACTATTCGGCCAATACTGTTAGATCTAAAAAAAGTTGGCAGTTTTGCTCCAAAACAGGTTTAAATGATAAAACCTTGCAAATAAAAAAAAGCATTATCTGCCCTCTCTCGCAACTTGCTCCTTCAATCCTCTCCCATTTGACCTTCTTCTCTCACAGCCTTCACTGCAGAACTGCATCCCACAGGAAGTTTAAGAAAAAAAAAAAGACTAGGCTTAAATCTGAAGAAAATCATGTTGACTTGTCCCACACCTGTCATCTGCTGAAGTGGCTTTTCTGGAGCACTGCACTCTATCTTTGGCTGATAGGCAGTGCCGTCTGGCTTCCTCCTCCCTTCTTTCCTCTTCAGCAGTACAGCAAGAATATAAAAATACACACAGAAACTCAGTAAACCATTCACCATGCTGCATACGTGCCTTCAAAGACAGGCCATGTGATCACACTGCTATAACTCACCTTTAGCTCACCTACCCATCTCTACAGCTTTACTGTACCATGTCAAATTAGCTTCAGAGGGTAAGGATCAAGTCCTCTTACTTGTACAAGGATGTACTCGCACGTTTTACAGACTAACAACAGTAACTGATCTCTTCTCCCCAGTTGTGCCTCTCCTCTCTCCCTCACACTGCTCCAGAGCCGTGTATTTCTGGGGATATGTAGGAGCAGCAGCTGTAGACAGCCTTTCCAGCAAGACCTGCTGCTGCCAGGCTCCACAGCTCCCAGGGCTCCAGCAAGCCCCCGCCAGACCGTGCCTCAAACTGCTCCGGGAGAGAGGATGAGTCCCACGTCCCCAGAGCGAGCCCGTCGACCCAATGCACTGACTTCACCTCCTCACCTCTGTGCAGTTTGCATGGGTTCCCCATCTCCGTGCACATCCTCTGCAGGAAGCACCTGGGAAGCCTGAAAAGGAAAATTCTGATGTTACACAAAGCAATGCACACAACTAACCGCACACAGCGCCCTGCTGGGTCATCGAGTTCTGGCATGTATTTTTTTTCCAGGAATATAAGTACCCATCCTGAACTAGTCACCTTTTGGTCTCCATTACTCCTTCTGGTCTCCATTACTCCTTCTGGTCTCCATTACTCCTTCTGGTAAGGAGCTTCAGCAGCGCTCTGCAATAACACCTGGCAGTACATTTTGCTGCCCAGACGTATTCCCGGACAGCCCATGTCCATCTGTTCTCATGCCAACCTTGTCCTTCACCTTCCAGAGTCTCTGCCTGTTCCCAGTGTCGACCCTGATGTTGGCAGCGATCACAGCCCTTCCCTGCCTCCATTTGTGCTGAGCTAAACAACCTAATGTTTTCAGCATCCTCAAGCACTCCAGCAGCCCTCACCTACTCCAGGTTAAAATCCATTTGCCTGAGTTTGGATGACCTGATCAACTGGTACAGCTGATGTTTGATCACGAGAAGTACTTTTCTGAAATTCGTATAGATAAGATCTGTTGGATTTTTCTTGGCTGGGAAATCAGCTGTCCTATCAAAGAGAGGGAACAGATTAACCTGTACAATCTACAGCTGGTAAATCCATGTGCATTTTATTCCATTTTTCATTTACCTCTATGACTCCACTTATTCTTTCCTTTAAAATTTGTTCAAAAGCGTTGTGCACTGCCAAGGTCAGGCTAACATGCCAGTCATTACCCTTTCTTCTTCTTCAGTGTACATATTACACTTGCCATTCTCTAATCAGATGGAATTACAACGGTTTATTAGCAGTCCTTGCTGTCAAGCCTGCAATTTCTCTTGCCATTTCTAGAGAAATCCAAGGGGTTTTTCTCCCTCTTCCTCTCAGATTTTGATTTCTACCACAGGTTTCAACTTCAATCATCTCCAGTGCTAGATGGCTGATGCACTTCCCCAGCAAGCCCCAAAACGAAGCCTCTTGCCAGATTTCCATAAAGTGACTCCAGTCCAAAAGTATTCTGTTTTGTCTACGCTGTTCTGTATTTCTTCACAGCCTAACTATTAACATAAAATACCACACCTCCTCCTTTACTTTTGTTTATTTTTTTGCTGAACTGCACATATCTTACGAATGCCTCTGTCCTCATCACAAATACCGTGTCACATTTCTGTTTTCCTAGTATATATGTTTTAAGGTATGGCAGTAATTCAGGTCACCAGATTCTAACGCTCCAGAATTAGGTCATTTTCCTCTGAATCTTTTAAAAGACCACAAGTCCCCTGACCTTATTTGAAAGGCTATGAAGGAATTTATGCTATTAGCACTGAGGTTTGTTAACGCAGCTTCACAGGCTACAAGATCTCTCGACGACGACAACTCGCTCTGCACAAACGTCGCTCGGTTGCGGGTTGTAGCGGCAGCAGTTGCCCATTGCCGGGGTGGAAGTTCACTGCCCGCTGCAGGCGAGCGGTTTCAGAGCAGGGTTACGGACAGGCTCCCTCAAGCACATCCCCTGCACCCTCATTTCACTGGTACAACACAAAGCACGAGGCTTTTCCAAGGGCAGCTGTGAGTCCACAGGGATGGTTTCTAGCCTCTGCACAGCCTGAAACCTCCCACCATCCCCACCAGCAAAGCAGCCCCTGGTGGCACTGGGGCCGAGCCATGCAGCGCACTGGGGACAGCGCTGCCCTGCGCCCCTCCTTTGTCACTGCCGCTGGAATTGTATTTGATAGAGGAAAAAAATGGAGGCAAGGCACAAGCAAGCATCAAACATATCGATCCTGCAAGTAAATCACCTGCGCTGGCCTCAACATGCGACTGCGCAGAGAGGCAAAAGGAGAAGGGAGCAACCTCTCAAGCTAGGAGTGACAAGGCAGATGAAAGGGTATTTGGAAATTCTGTTCTCTCAAGTAAATAAACGACTGGCAAATTTTTGGCTGGGGTTGAAATTTTAAAGTTTGCTCCCCCCCTTGGTTTCTCACCTTAAAAATATCAGGAAGACTAAATCTATGTACACTTAGAGCCCTTTAAGAGAGCTCTTGCGGTCAGGATGAGTACATTACAAGTTCCCACTCAGCACCACTAAAACCTCTTTTCTCCCCAAGAATTAATTAGACATTAGCATTACATGGATAATAAGAAAAAAATACCCCATATTCTTCAATACTGATTAAAAGTTCATGCCCCTCCCAGCTGCTGCAGCTTCCCAAGGGTTTTAGCATAGACATCCATACATCTGCAGTCACCCCAATCTTCCAGAGTAACGAGGCTTTAATTTCCAAAGAAAAAGACATGAAGGGAAAAAAAGCAGTTTGCCTTAAGCACCCTTCAGATCTTTTGTATCTATCCTAAAGAAGTGAAAAAGGGCACAAGTCAGCTTCTTTCCTCTGCAGGTCACCTCTAAGGCTTGTTTAAATCTGTATCTGCTAAACCCCAGCCAAAGCACTGTCATGAAAAGTCACTTTTCAGCACAGGCTGCTCTGCACTTTTTCTGCAACCAGAAAATGCAGACATGACGTTTTTCTTAAGTGTTCAATATTACAAGACAGAATATAAATATCACAAAACAAGTTAAGTATCTTTCTAACACCAGGGTAAATGATCAAATACACTTGAAAACAGGAACAACAGAGCTGAGGCTTCAGTCATAGAGAAGATAAAGTTATACAATGATCCGGGAGTGAAGTCATTATGAAAAATGAGGGTTGGAAAAGGCTGACACAAACCTAAAATACAGCAGTAATAAATACTTCATCTGACTAGCAATCTGTTTAAACTTAGCAGTGACAGAAAGCTGCCTTCCGCTCCAACAAGAGAGCCCTGACAGAGACAGAGGCTGACACCTAGCGTCTACCAGACCCAATAAGCAAGCATGGAGAGCAGGTGCCTAACCACCAGAGCAAGGACAGCGAGCGCTGCCATCATGACAGATCACCCCAGGCAGGCAGAACACACGTGCAAGCATGACCAGCCTCTCCCAGCTGCAACCGGAGGGTCACGAGAGAAAAGAGCACCTGCAGGGTGAAGCACACCCAGACGCAAACAAGCATGCAGATGCAAAAAGGAAAAGCTGCGCTGCAAGGACAAAAGCCACATTTCGGTCTGCAAAGGAAAACACAGAGCTCCCCACACAGCCACAGGTTTCTAAGGTGGTTTGCCGGAGCTGCTGGTGGTATGCGTCGTCTCAGTGCTCGCTATCCTGACGTCCTGCCAGGCTACACCCCTCCGAGAAGCAAGTGTCAGCTGGAAGTCTTTATCTCAGTGGTGCAGTAATGGACAGCTGCCAGGCTGCGTGATGGCCCTGCCATTTATGAGCTGGGAATCAGCCTGCAGACGTTTCCTCTCCCTTCCACAGCTAGCTGGGTGGCTAGGGGAGGAAGCCCCTAAATTTAAGAGGAGCACTAATCAGCAGCGACTGCTTTGCAGAAGGGACCGAACCCTAAAATGGAGGGAAGCGCATGACTGCTCAACTGCTGCTCAGTAGAGCTCTTACCTGGCAGTAGCTCGTGGTCGGTTCATCATCTGAAGTGGAGTTCTTCTCCTCTTCCATGTTGTGCCCTGGACTCTCTGCCTCCCTCCTCCTTGAAGGGAGGAGCCAGGTGATGCTCTCACACTCCTTCTGCATGTCTGGGTCTCCATCTTCTGTATCATCAGCAACTCCATTCTCTCTACTTATCTGCTCTCCTTTCCCAAGCTCATTTAGGCTCAAGGAAGAAGAACCAGGCACAACTGGGTTACCAAACTCCTTCTTATGCAATAGCTGCCTCTGAGCCTGCTTCAGGCTCTTCTGGTAAACCTCCAGCTGACACAAGATGACTTTGGTGTACTGGTTGGGATCCACCCCTTTGGGGCAGAACGGGATGCCCCAGTAATAGTGAACTGTGTCTCTTGTCTCCTCCTGCTTGTGCTTCTCCTCTGCCACATTCAGCACACAAAACTCAGGGGAACTGTCGGACACCTCGTTCTGCTCTGCCTGCTCTGCGGAAACGCAGACTTTGGCAGCGTGCTTGGGCTGTGAGGTGGGTTTGGTACCTGCCCCTCCACCGCTCCTTCTGGGACTGCCATCCTGCTCCATGGTCCAGCTCTTCCAGAGCGTGGCTGAGCTCCCAGCACTGGCTTCTCCTGCAGAATGGCCAGTGCAGGGCAGGGGCTGCTCTTTTGGTTCGTGGCCTGCTGCTTTGGAAGAGCTGGAGGGGCTTGCAAACAGTCTCCGAGGTGTCAGTCGCCAGGAGCCTGGAGTCACCCTGCCAAAGGTGGGACTCAAAGAGATGAGGTCCTCTCCCAGAGTGCTGGGTAACATGCTAGTAGAATCACTTTTAGGTGGTGAAGAAGGCTTTTCGCTTGACCTTGTCAAAGGCTGGCTCTTCCCCGGGGACACGATTATGCTGGATACTAGTGAGCTTTCAACAATTTCCTGGCTTAACCTCCTCAACACTACAAGGGGGCTCCGGGCGACATCCATCTGTCCATTCCCATCAGTTCTGGTGCTCTGTGAGTGGGAGCTGCACTCGGAGCGAGGGGTGTCAGGGCGAAGCGCCAGACCTCCCAGGATCTCACAGCCTTCTTGCTCAGTGGGGTGGCTTTGGCTTTGTGTGCCCAGAGCTTCTGCAGACAACTGCGGGGTTGCATCAGAGGAGTCTGAGGGCTGACAGCTCTGAAAGACAAGAGGTTGATTATCCAAGAGGTGCATTCCCATCATCAGGACACAGCAAGGACTCTCCCAGCACACAGGCTGTCACCTGGACTGCAGAAACCTGGGCTCTGCCTCCCCCAGATCAAAACCCCATACCCCAAAATGGGGGGCAGCTGAGGTTGGACTTCATATGTCGCTCACCAAGAATGGTACAAAATAACTACCCTGTGACTGCTCTGCTTCCAGCTCATGTTGGAAACAGCTAGGCCTCCAGTAAAGCCTTCTTTTGTGCAGCGTGGCAAAGCAAGCACAGAAAGTGACGTTGCTGAAGAACCCTAGTAAGCCTCTTCACAGAAGCACACTTACATTTAGGCTCTCAGCAATGGCCTTCCTCAAGAGTTCCTCCTCTTCCTCTTCTTGACAGTTCACTTGTCTGGCTTCTTGCTCACTCATTTTCAGGGCCAGCGCAAACTGTTCCTCTTCAGTCATCTCTACAGCAGGAAAAAGGATAATGTCAAGTCACAGCTGCAGGTGTATGCAAACACTCTGTATTTATTCAACATCTTGAGAGAGATGTCCAAGGAGTCCCACCTCCCCAGGAGGAATGCAGAGCAAAGCATCTAAACCTCAGCTTTCCTGAAAAGTTATCACCAACACCAGAACAGGCAACACTAAATGAAAAAAGTAACCAAAGTCAGGAACATCAGTCAGGGTTTCTACAGCAGTCTAAAGTCTGACTCCTTGGGTATACTAACGGGACATCTTATTGCCCTCATTAAGCATCATACTCTAGAGCTATAGAACGTGTGTTCAGGGACAGAGCGAAAAGACAGAGTTCCAAAGCATGCTTATTTTATATAGGATAGATTCAGGAGCAAGGCAGGATAAGGAGCAGATCATCTCTAATGCACTTTATTTCTAGCCAAACAGCACGTCTCACTGCTTTCTGACCCAAAGATACCTGCAATACAGCAGGAGACCTAACCAAGAGCAGAAAAGCTACACGTTGCTCACCCTGAGCTGCAGGTGGAAAGCTCCATGGAGGATAATGTTACTTGCTCGGTGGTATTATGAAGGATCGTTCACACACATACATCCCCCTTCTGCTCACATCACTACTCCACTGCATCACTAAGTCAGCCATGCATGGGAAACAGGTTTCCTACAGTTGTAACTGCTATTCCAGCAGAAAATTTCTTCATGAAATATTCCTCATTCAGAGCAGACTAGAAGCTGAGACTGGCTATTTAGAAACAAAGCAGTTAGCTACTTTGGAAAATACTTATTTACTTAGATTCAATCTAACACTTTCATTATGCTTAAAATATACAATGCCTGCAGAACAGAGTGCAGCTTGGAAAACAACTCAACAGCACTCTCAGGAGCTGAAAACTACATCTTCGCACTCACAACAGACTGACAGATTTCCTTCAAAACCCGTTCCCCCCTTCAGGCAGAATCCTGCATGCGCTATCTCATGCATGAACCAAAAGGCTTGCTCTCTGACAGGCTCGGAGAGCTTTAAAACAAGTGACTCGAACAGCAAGGCTGCCCAAGCACGAAACATGCCTTCACTGCAGCCACTTTCAAGACAGAGGCTTCCCTGGATAAAGACGCATTCAGAAGTTACAGGCTCCCATTTTCTAAGCCATCCTCTTCCTACCAGCTGCCACCAAAGCGCAGCAGTGCCGTCTCCCTTGCAGAAGTCTGGCGTTGCGCTGGTCTTGGCGCAGGCCGTGCGTTCCTGCACGACTGCACGCAGGTACCCTCACGGCAGCAGGCTGTGCTTTGCCTTTCCCCCAGCTAGCTGCTAACGTCAGGCTGGGTTTTCCCCCACCCAAGCAGGATTTGAAGCATTTTCTGGTTGTTCCGATCATCAGCAGTTAGATTCCCTTATGTGTCCTACTAAATCAGCATGTGGGTTTAGACTTTTTTTTTTTTTTAATAATTTCTTTAAAAATTAAGAGAGAGGTTGAAGTGAAGGCTGACTACAGTGCACGAAGGACTCCTGGGGATCTTTTGTCCTTGGACAAAGTCACTCTATAATGTTACAGCCAGCAGGGACTAGGGGAAAAAATGCACCCTTTAATGGCAAGCACACAACAGCCCAGGGTATGGAGAAGGCTCCTGTCCCCAGAGCAGTATTTCCACAATACCAAACGCCTCCCAAGCATTCAGCACGCGTATGATTTGCTTCCCTGCCTAAACCATCACAGCAATTAGGCCAGATCCTGCAAATTTTGACATGTGCAAGAAAACTGGTGCATGTGATCAGTCCCTGCAACACAAGACTTCCCACATGCTTAAATTAAAATGGGGACCTACGTGTTCACTGGTTCAGGCTATCGGCATCCATGAAGCTTAGTATAAAGAAACATTTTTTGGCGCGTTACTACTGTACATTTTGTTTTCCTCTCCCTCCCTGGCACAGCGATTTCCCCTCTGGGGACAGGGAATGTGCCAGACAAATGCTGCCTCTGGCAAAGAAACCAGCGACAAACAAAATGCACTTGGTTCACGTTCCAATTGAGTAGGTGCTCTGGAGACAGGGAAATCTCGAGTTTAATTCCACCTGGCACTACGGTG
Organism: Chauna torquata; assembly: GCA_013399475.1. NCBI lineage: Eukaryota > Metazoa > Chordata > Aves > Anseriformes > Anhimidae > Chauna > Chauna torquata. The sequence continues at coordinate 30,616 of VXAL01013975.1, forward strand.
GCAAGAGCAAGGCGCAGCGCTGTTCACGCCGTCCTGGAGAGCAGACCTGCTTCTCGCTGAGCCGTCCGGAGCCGACTCCTTGCGCCACGTCCCATCAATTCTCAGCACCGTGTGCAGACAGATTCACATTTTACTCAACCTGACGTGGATTACAGAGGTCATAATCTATGGCGACCAGAAATTCAGAGCGTTGCTCTGGCCTCCGCCTGGCGCATGCAAGTGGAGCTCCAGGAGCGAGCAGGGAGCGCACTGCGGGAGGCCCAGGGCTCGATCCGGCTGTCGGAGGCCTTCGGAGCCGCGCTCCAAGGAGGGAGGGAGGTTCAGGGGGAAGCTGTTTTTAAGACATTGCAGCCCTAAACAAATTAAACCATTTCAGAGCCTTTTTAAATGCTAATACGGCAATTTGCTAAGCGATTTATGTTCCATTTTGACATTTGCAAAGTGAATTAGATGCAAAACCCCACTAGTTGCAGTTCTAACACTTACTAATAAGAGATTTACTCAAAAATAATGGAAATGCAGGATCTCAGTATTTCCACGTATCCAAAGTGCAATTACAGTAAAAACATGCAAATGTGCTTTAAAGCACTGACTACATCCGGAAAAAGAGAGGGAGACTTCTTCAGCTTTCTGAATTTCCATTTATCCTGTCAAGATGAAACGTCACAGATATATTTTAGTTATGGCTTTAGGTTAAAATGAATAAAACCACAACAAAGCAAAAATCGGAAGATATGCTTTACAACCAGAGCCTGCAAATATCTGAAATTTTCCAGTTTTGAAGAGAAAGAATTTGCTCTACCCAGAAGCACCAAATCGTTACAAAAGACCAATTTGCCTCGCAATTCAAAGAATTTATTTAAAGACACTGAGAAAAAATAATTACTATTTCAAATCTTAATTTGCCTAAAAGCAAACACCAAAAGTCTAATTATAGCTTCCAAGAAATGAGAGAATAGACCCACCACCACACGCGCATGACAAAGATGTGACCGCTCTCTAGCAGCGCTGCCTGGCACCCAAACATTCCGCAAGCCTTTCGCTGCGGCGCAGGCTCGGGTGAGCAATGAAGCTCTGCTGTGCACGCTGGAGCTCACCAAGCCTTGCCCCAGGAAGAGAAAACCTATGATCAAGAATTCCAATATCTATAAATCTCGCAAAACTCCCCTGTTACACGACAACCAGAGTCGGCACTGCCTCACACACATTTTCTGGAGCACGCTGAACACCTTTCTCACAACAGCAGCTCCTTAAACCAGTCGCACTCAAAGATGCGATGAGGACATCCAACCTCAGCAGTCCCGTGATCTTAGCACCATATGTTTGGTCTCCAGGAGAGGGCACCTCCGGGGGGGGGGGGGGGGGGGG
>VXAL01013975.1:32040-44894 GCA_013399475.1 Chauna torquata
CCGGGGGGGGGGGGGGGCTTTGTGTTCCATTTCTTTGAGGAGAAAGAGGAAAAAAGAAAAGAACTCATCCCCTCTTCCCCCATCTCTAACACAGGACACGCACAGTGGATTTCAACTCCTACCAAGAGCCAGGCTGTTTCCATGCTATGGCCTTAGGCCTCTATTAAAAACAATTTAATTCACACAAGCCCTCTGAGGGCTGACGAGCCCAACTGCTGCTGCTTGTGGAGCACTGGCATGCTCCATTTTGTTCAGTGATTGCTTTGGGTTTTGCAGCAGACATCTCTTCTTATTTTAAAACGTTCTGAATTTAACACGCTAGATGGACTGCTGCCTCACAGATCGTAAGAACGTGAGAGCTGATCTGCTGGGGCAGAGCAACAGCCCACCTAGCCCAGCAGCTGTAGCAAATGATGCCATACAGACCACTGTCAGCGGTCCCTTCTGCTTGTGTATCCACAGCAGTCACCACTGCTCTGTGAGGGATGTTAGCGGGAACATCCCAGCCCGTTCCCTTTAGCATCTGTTTATAGACGGGCTGTCCGTGAATGCATTTAATCCCTCATTAAAGCTGCTGATACTGACCCCTCTACAACCTCCCGTGACAAGCACTTCCAGGAGCTCACAACATGCTGTGCGAAGCATTACTTGCCTCACCCGTTTTAAACCTATCTCCTGCTATTTCCATCGAGTGCATCCTGGCTGCAGGAGCTGGTAAACAGCAGCCCTGTGTTCAGCTTCTGCACTGGCTTCCTGATGCAGACTTTGATGCCTTACCTCGGCCCTTCCCTCTCCTTGCTGAGGAGTCCCAAGCTTTGCAGTCTCTCCCCATAAGCAGCTGCTCTGTCACCACGATGATCTGAGCTGCCCCTCCCTGGATGTCCTCTAACTCCCCCGTGTCCTTGAGACACAGAGACCAGAGCGGCACACAGCGCTGTTGATGTGGGTGCACCAACACTTTATGTAACAGCAAAATGACGTACAACAAATCGCTTGCTCTTCACACCCCTCCTTATGATGCCAAACATGGCTGGCTTCTCTGCCTGCCCCCGCGCTACGAGCGGCTGATTTCAGAGATCTGTCAGCTGCGACTCTGAGATCTTTCTTGGGCTGTGACCGCCGGGTCAGAGCATCGTGATGTTTCAGGGAAAGACAGCAGCAGAGGGGCCTGAACAGGAAAGCACTTTGTGACTGACGGCGCTTTTGGATCAGGTTCATATCAGAACCGATGTTGAAACCTGGAGAGGTACAGACACCCTCGCATGCTTATTTAGAAACAGCTCCAGTCTGCAAACGTGCTGCCTGGGGAGCAAACAAGTGACAGTCTGCCTATTCAGGAAGGCAGATTTTACCCCTGAGGAGGGTCTTCTCTGAGCCGTGCATCCCAAGCCCCATCACAGCCTTTCTGCAAGGGAAATAATCTCTAACACAAACAGCAGAAGCTGCTCAGCACCAGTCTACTTTCCCAGCCCCACGCTTGAGACCTACGTGCAATTTTTCTTTTAGCAGCAAACTTCGTTCTATCCAGCTGCTGTTTTGTTCTTTTCGTTTGCAATCCACTCTCTTCCTTTGACTCCTGCTGTAATGGAAAAGAATATGGTGAGTGCATACAATATGTAAGAAATACTACCAGCTCCCTCCCCTCCACTACTCTGACACAAACACTGGTTCAAGAACAAGTCTCTGTTTGTGTGAAATTTGAATTTCAAACATAATTCAAGCACATTCTGCAACTATTAAAAGCTGTGTGATAAGCATAACGAGCAAAAAGAGTTACAGACTGACATAAACAGAGAAGTAGGAGAGACAATAGACTTCATGCCAGTCACCACCAAGCACTGCACCTGCTGCCCATGATTTTAGAGAGAATTTGTTTGGTCTTGCTAAAACAATGGTATTTGTAAGCACTCAAAACAGAAAAAGAAAACCTTTTTGTAACTGAATATCTCATACCTGTAAGCCAGGGCTGTTTCCTGCCATACAGCTTCTAGTACTCTGCCCAAACAATTTTAGGTGGCCAAAACTAGAATGCTAGCCATTTCTGCGGACCCAGGCTAACACACCCAGAGGGCAGGAGAGCCAGCTGCATTTATTCCTGGTGCTATTCTATCCTTGTACTGCCCTGAGTACTGCCACAATTGTTTCATTTTTGAAGCTTGAATACTTCAGAAATTTGCAGTCAAGTGGCCTCCAGGAACATCACCCAGAAGAACAACCTCAGTCCATGCTGCTTTAAGCACACTGACTGCAACAAGAATGGTCGCAGGCTTAATTGGCACACATTTATGCAAGCTGCTGTCCTAACGGCTTAAGTGAGGGCGTACACATTACTGAAGGCTGGCCCTGGACCCCTTCCAATTTGTCTCTCTAAATCAGGTAGGATTAGAATCAAAACCAGCATTTTAGGCAGAGACACCCACGCCTGGCCAGGAAGGGCCTTCACACGACTCCGTCTGCAGCTGCCCTGTGCTCGGGGTTTTGCTGTCCACGAGACCCACAGCTAATTGGCTCCACGCTTGTACCTCACACCACCTTCAGCCCCTCTGTGCCAGGATGGGGGTCTTCATGCTGGGGCATTACTTTACTGCAAATGGATGCACTGCTTATTTTCAAATGTCATTTATTTCTTCTGTCCGCTGCCCGTGTTTCTTAACCTGTGGAGTCCCTTGGACTGAACCTCAATGCTGACTTTTGCTCAAATGCCTCCAGCTTTAGCACTATCTGTAGATTATACTAATGTATATACACCACTTGCTCCCTCTTACAGATCATTACTGAGGGTGTTAAAACACACACAGACCTAATATTGATCCCCATGGCCTCAGCTTTACATCTCCCCAGAACGAGCCTCTCTTCTGTTCATCACCAGCCTTTGCTGAAGGTCTTTTAGCAGGACTTCAATCCAGGAATGTTACTGTTAGACCAAATTGAATTATTTATCCAAGTAAGATTTTGCAAGACGTGCTGTTAAGTGGTTTCCCGAAACCCTAACACATCACAGCTTTTACATCCCCTAATACCTGCTTCACTCCTCACCTCCACTGATTTAAGAGTTCCAGAGGCAGCTCACAGTAAGGCAGCTGTGCTCGGCAAGTCCACACACACTCGTGCTCACGTTGAGGGGCGCTGCCTTTGACTGACTCCTTCCCGTCCCCAGCCACCCTGGTTTTGGCACCCCTTTTCTAAGATCTGCCCACATCTCCAAAAGGCTGCCTCACAGCCAGATTCTCTCCTGCCAGAAGATGGATGCCACCCACTTCTGAGCCTGCCCAGCTCCAACTCTGTGGCTGAAATCCTCTCTCCTCCCAGGCCCTGGCATGCCACCCTTCTCCGCAGCTTTCCAAGAGCCCCTGGTCCTCCCACTCCCATCACTCAACCCTTGCCAATGTGCGACTTGCCCTGCCCTGGCCTGCAGTGGCATCCTCGTGCTGCTCTTGCGGGCAGCTCACTCCTGCAGAGTGGGAACACTGGGGGATCACAGCAGGACCACGCCAGTACATGCTGGAGGAGGTTAAGCAAAAGCTCTCCTGCTCTCCGCAGAAGCACTGTCTAATGGTGCTAAACCTACCCTGCTTAAGAGAGGGGCAATTTAATGCCAGCAGGCTCTGCGAATCCCTCGCTCTTCTCTCCGGGCATCAATCTTCCCTCATCACTCTTGCACTTGCTGGAAGGTCAACCTGACACTCTCATCTGCAGCTCTCTTCCAGGGCACTGATGTGATTTATGAGCACACCAAACTTGCCATGGCTACCAACGTTTGGTCTGTGCACAGACACACACGTTTATAACACGCGCTGCAGGGCAGTGCAGGGCTCAAGCACCTCTGGGGCTTTCGGGGTAACGGCGTGCCCAGGCCCCGGGAGTCCCCAGTACGTTCCCCGTGCTGGGTCCTGAGCAATCTCGGCATTTACTGCAGTGGCAGGAGCAAACTTATTGCAGGACACGTGTTGTACAAACCTCGCACGTTTGAGAAAGATGTTTAAATTGCTTAGCAGCGTTCTACTGAACAGCCACAGTACAGCAAACTGCTGAAGCAAATCCAATTAATCCTGATGGGCCAAAATATACACACACATCTCAATTCCAAGAATTCTTAAATCTTCTTTATTTTTAAAACCAGAAAATAAAACATACCTTTTAATTAGGATTTATGGCTGTTTGTACCTCTGCTGGGAGAGAGCCCCGCAGGCCCTGGAGTGCTCTGCATAAATGCAGGCGCGAATGGTAGAAACAGAAGGGGCCAAGAAAACTCAGAGAAGACAACTGGGCTTGCTCTTTCTGACCCAACCTTTTAATGCTCATCTGTCTACAAGGATAATAGGAACTCAGGGGGCCACTCAACCAACTGCCTTTCTAATAAGATCTCTAGTCCAAAAATAATCTTAATCAATTAAAATATTCCCAAACTGCCACCAATACTCTTAGTTACAAGGTCATCTCCGACACACAACTTCCAGGGGAAACTGATTATTATAGCGGAGGCGAGGTGGGAACTGCGCACCTCTGTTCTGTGCCAGCCTGGATAGTGTCTCTCCTCCTTTGCCATCAATTTAAATGGCCAGAAGGAATCCAAATTCTCTTTCTTTGTATCAGGCTCTGCAGTCTAATTTATGATGCTCTCTTATGAGCAATCTCACTGTCAGCGTTGTACACAGATCAAGAAAAAAATGGGTTTCCAAAGTTCCCCACACACTCAGTGGAAGGCAGCCACTATTCTTCTTCCTTGTTTTTTAACCCACTTGGTTTCGACAGACAGCAGGAAATCAAATTCTCATTTTAAAAATGCTTTTGCACATACTTAAGAGAACATGACTCTGCCAGCAGAAACAGATACAGCTCCACTCACTTCTAAAAGCCTGTAAATGGAAGCTAGTAGCCAGCCTCCCACATCCTGCTCCCTTGAATCCACATCATAAACCATAGAAATCAACATCTACTGACTCAGGGAAGGAAAGGAAAGGCTACAGAAGAATGTCTCCACAGCTATCAGTGCAGACTGCAAAGTCGAAAGGTCTGTTTAATTTTGCTGCTCAACAGCAGTTGGGACCATCTAACAATAGGGCACAGCCAAACACCACACGTCCTGCATGGGAAATACGCAGATGAAAACCAGACTAATTTATTCTTAAAAGCTAATTAGATGTTGGAAGTGCCACGTTTGGTTCTAGCCAAGGCTGCTGCTGAAATTAATATCACACCCTACTTTATTAGTCTCTGACTTCAGTTCAGAATCTGTTTCGCTCTGCTCTCTCTTTCAGCTCATTAGAACAAACCTGCTGGAAGCAGAGCCTGGAACAAGACACAACGGGGCTCACGCCAGATGCGTAGTTTCTGACACACGGGGGGAGGCCAGTGTAGAAAAAAGGGCTTTCACAGGGCCGCAAGGAGGCTGGATTCAGACCCACTGCCACTTCCAAGGAACGGGTGCAGCGGCGCTGAGAAGCCTCCCCAGGAACACACGCGCTCCGTGCTCTCCTCTGGCACCCCGAGGCAGGGGGTTCCTCGGTACGACAGCAGAGCCGGGCACCGCGGGGTGCTCTCACACCGTTCTGCTGCACTCAGAAGATGGCTGGCAGCATAAGGTGGGCACCGCCAGCCTAGCCATAACGCTCCCAGCAACACCTTATCCCCAGCAAGGCATCCCTCAAGCTGTGCCTGTCCTGAGACAAGCTGCGCGCAGCTGACAGAGAACAGGACAGGGAGGTGGCCAGGTAGTCCGGCCAATTCCCAAACACTCCTCTCCCCCTCTCTCTCTCTCTCTCTCTCTCCCCCCCTCCAAACCAACATCATCTGATCCAGAACATCAATAAACACTGCTATGTACCCAGACTCTGAATACCTCCAACCAGGAATACTCAGGCAAGGGATGTTCCACATCTAGAGGAAGACAGGCACTGGATGCCATGCAGAAGTAGGTGACGGCACCGTCACCCTGCAGGCTCGTCACGTTCCCCAAGGGATGGTAGAGCTGATGAATGGAAGATCTGGCAGAAAGAAACTGTGAGACTTCACGCAAATGCTACAAGTGGAAGTAGGTACTCTCAAGGCTCCCAGAGGATCTACCCAGAAGAAATGGATTAAACCACCTTTGTGTGAACCTTCTGCAAGGTCCCATAGAAGATCAGCAGCACAGCAGCATTTTCGGATCCACTGCACTGAAGACTGCAGATCCACCAGCTAGACTAGCACAGCTATTGGGCCTCTGGCCGTGCTCTACGCTCATCCTTGACCAGGCTTCCTGCTGGAGGACAATCATGTTTCAGACGTGGCTTCAGAAAATCTTGAGGGTCAAAGAGTCTTTATCAACAACCCAGTTCAAGCAGGAGGGTCACGAGACAGACCAGGACTTGCTATGCTTGAAGAGAGCTCTGGTGGGCGCTACTTGGAATACTGAGTGCTTGAGCGCAAGTGAGCAACTACCCGTCTTCTGTCAGGGGCATCCAATTCCCTGCAGGATTCAAACAGGCAGGGGAGACAGGAACCACTCTGTTTGTTCGTCGTGTCTGTGTTTTCAGAGAAGCAGTCTGCACAAAGGAGGTCGTCTCCTCTTGTTTCCACAAAGCCAGCGAGAGACTGTTCTTAATTTGTCTGATCCTTCCCCCCCAAAAAAAGAGTTCCGTGAATCCAGGACTACATGTAACAGAGATCAGAAAGCCCCGTGTCCAGAAAAATTCCTTCTGATGCAGCTCTGCAGATGCCACAGCATAGACATGAGCAAAGAAAGAAAAATTGGCAAAATAACATGGATGAGCTTGATAATCCAGCATGACTGAAAAATTCCTGGGAGAGGCAGTCTGCCAAAGATCATCAAAAGTGAGAAGCTGGAGGCTTTCCAGGTGCAGCTGCTACAAGATCTGCTGGTCTGGAAGCAGAACTAGGGACTTGTTCTATAGATACCTGCCAAGAGACTGCCAAGGAAGAAAGCCATTGAATCAATGATGCCCAAATTGTCCTTGTAGCTTTTGATTCATAAGGAACCCTGTCCTAACAGATGCAAGATTAATTGAGAATGTATTGTTCTCTAAAATTGCTATTGATCTGAGCTTCCCACACCTCTTCTTGAACACATAACAAGGTCCTACTAGAGCAAGAACAACAGTTAAAAGGTTTGAAATTGAAATTCAACTTGATGTACACTGAAGAGCTGCGACAGTTACAGAAGCCAGACGGTTTGGGTGGTTTTTTTTTTTTTTTTGAGATCCCATGCAAATCAATTTTTTGGGTGGCTTTGCAGAAAACAGCACTGCAAGAGACTGTGGCACTGGATCTGGAAGCTGATGACTCACAGAAAGAAAGAGACTGAACTGAATAAATCCACTCATTCAACCAACTGAACTGTTGTCACTTAAACAGAACCTAATTGGCTCTTTAACGGCCTCTCTGAGCATATCCTTTTCTGTAATATGACCGATTATGCCATCAGAATTTATTGTTTATAGACAAACTTACAGAACAGTCAGGGAGCCTAACCTTTTTATAGATGTGTTTTAAGAGACGTTTGTTTCCTCTTTTTCAGATACGTGCACATTGAGATGAATAATTGTAGACAATAACAGGTCCTGATCTTTTATGTACTGCAGCATCTCTTATAGCTGCTGATTTCTTTTTTTTCCTTATAGGTTTCACAATAAAGGCCAGTGATGCAGCAGACATCTGAAGTTAACTTAGCATATTGCAGAGCTAAGGGTTTAACCCCAATGAACTATTACTGCCATATGTTCCATTTCTTTCAGGGAATTTCCCAATGGGAAAGAACTCAGACAATGTGAAGAAAAAACATCCAATATCATTTGCCCTACAGCTTTTTACTGTTTATTTCTAGTGCTTTTCCCCTCCTCACATGATAATCGCCTTATTGTAGAGACTCATGCTCCAGATGTGGGAGCGAAAAGGACTTGATTTAAGATCTACAGCTTGAGAGTAAACTGAAATGCTTTCGAAAATGGTGGAATTACAAAAAGCAGCTTAAGATCCCAAATCACTGGCAAGACAGAGCAAAGCTTTAACAGCCATACATAAAAAAACTGATTCTAATAATTTCCTCTGGTGTACCTCAAGTTGAGGACAGATTCTCAGGGCTCTGGGTTTCTCCCAGATGGGAGCTCTTGCACGCGTCTCCAACACCAGGGTAGCAGGCACAGACATTTCAGTATTTTAGGGTAAGGCTGACGTTAGTGAGATGACGCTAGGGATCCATGACCTAGCTTTTATGTCATAGCCAGGCACACCCACTCCACAGTTCACTTTTACACCCTACAGCGGTGGGTTAAAAACTCAGACTTCCGTAATTCAGGATCAGTTTACCAGACACCAGCTGTGTCTGAGCTACTTGCAAGCCTGTGTTCTGAATCATTTTCTTATCTATTTGCACATAATACAAAATCATGTTTCTATGGCTTAGCTAGAAATCAATCAAATAAAAATTATGAAAAAAAGATTTGTAAAGGGATTGAGGAAAGGTTACTTTTAAATTACGTTTCAAATTCAGTTCTGAGAGGATTTGGTTATCAAATCCCAGACTCATAACTCACCCTCACCAAGCACACCATTCATTTCCTAGTCAAATAGGATTTGATTCATCTCGCACACAAGAAAAGGAACGGCACAATACCCTCCGCGCAAGGCCTGACCCCAGCACATCAGCGCGGGATGCTCAGGCGCTCTCCCGGAACAGCAGGGCCCAGCGCAGGCTCTGGGCTCCGCAGGCTGATCACTGACCTCTCCGTCGCTGTCAGATATAACAATAAATGCGTCCACAAAACTGCGCTTCTTCTTGGCATTGGCTGGGCCCCTCTTCTCTTCCTCCTCTTCCTCCCCATCTTGACCTCGAGAGTCAAGGCCCTCTGTGGGCTTCTTCCTCCTCGGCATCCTTCACTCTAAAACAGAGGGAAAGATTAAAAGCCATTTGTTTCCTTCTGATGTACATTTCCCCTAACAGTCATCCCTTTTTTACTATTTTTAGGCAAAATACCCCAGGCATTAGAACCTTAATACAAAGCGTGGTAGACTTCGTTTTACTGGGAGCCACACGTACTTGTCACCACTCATCTAGTTAAGAATACTTTATTAGAGCTGATTGCTAAAAGGAGTTTCAGGGGAACAGCAACACAGACAAGAGCCACTCTGAATGCCCTTGCTCCAAAGCGATGAGGCTTTCCTCTCAGCTTCTCCTGTTGAAGCTCCTCAGCAAACTGCTCCAAAGCCTCATTTCACATCAGGTCTCCCACCTCCCAACACAACCCCGAACTTCCCCTCCCCATCCCCACACCTTCACCATCCTGGTGCAGAACAAACAGGGACGCGGCAGCAAATCAAGCTGAAATTTGCATTCCAGAACAAGAAGCCACAGCAGCGCAACCATTTGTCAGCTTTCACATTGAATAAAACAAGGCAGAAAGGCACTTTCCTCAAAGGGTGCTATTTTGCTGTCAGAACAGCAGCTCTGTGGTGCACAAGCACTGCAAAAAGAGAAAACAGGCAATGGCAGGAGGTAGGCTGGAAACAAGACAACAGGTTTATCTCGCAGCCTGGGTTTCTCAATGAGCATCAGGCTCCGGAAGTCCTCTGCACAGACATGCCTGCGCCATCCGTACTAAGGAAGGCACTTGACAAGCAGGGAGGAACCCGCTGAGCAGCATTACTGCAAACCTGAGTGCTCGAGGAGCGGCACAATTGAGGGCAGGTGCCCACACAATGCCAGCCAGTGCTTCAGCGTCTCCTCTCCCTGCCAGCCCACAGACTGCCGGAGAGACACGCAGCAAGTGTTAGCTGCTTTCATCAAAAAGGACTCAGACAAGAGGATCAGGATGAGATCTCGGTGAATGAGAGCAGCGGGATGGCACACTAAGTTAAACCACCCTTTTTCTTCTCCATTTGCCATTCGGTTTGGCAAATAACGTGACAACAACATTCAGTGCTTCCTGAACTGTGATCTAAAAGAGCCTTTCGAAGCAGGCTGAGCGCGATCGGCTTGGTTTGAGCTAGAATTAAACGTGCAGAGTGCAGGTTAAGCAACGAGCCCCTCGTTACACACCAGACAACGGCAGAGCTGGAAGCTCCATTCAAGTTGGCCGGTTCCCAGACCAGTGTCCTTCCACAGGATCATTCTGCCTTCCTTCACAGTCACTGAAATAGCTCAAATGTGCTGCCTAGATCTAAAATAAGAGTAAGACGAGATGCAACAAAAGACCCTACGTTATCCAACAGAACCAAACCCTCGTCTGTAACACCGCAAAATCGCAAACAGCCGCTATGTGTAGAAATACCAGTAAGCAAGAAGTTCAAAATCCACATTAGCCCTAAGAACAGCAGCGCGCTCCTCCATCTACAGGCAGAGGCAGCAAGGTAAGACTAAGAGGAACGCGTACACTGCCTCTGTATTTTCTGCAGCTTGCAAAAGCTCCCTCAACTTCTCTGTCTCCCTTTCTCTGCAAACACAAGCACACACGTGTAGAGACAAAAGCCGATTATCCTGGTAAGGACTCGCACTGAAGGCTTGCTGAGCCCTCTAAAGACAGAATATTGTACAAACTGCATGCTTGGCTCCAGCAGCGACTGCAACCATCGCTGCAGTCCAGAAACGTTTGTCTGTTTAGGAAGGGAAAACAAAAACAAGTGCTGCTTTTTAGAAAAGCATTGGTTATTGCAAAACAAAGCTGGTTTGCTCCAGCTGAGCTGAACTTTGACTTTTGTTGGAATATCCTTATTATACTTTTTCCATTTTTTTATCTTTTGCTCCAAAACAGTTTCTCTGCTCTCTGCCCTGAGAGATGAACCAAGCTTCCCACCCAGCTGCCGAGAATTGCCCGCACAAAGGGAGTCCACTTAGGTGGAGAGCACTCCTTTATCAGCAGAAAACCACGTACGCAGGCAGGCCTTTTGGCACGATGTCTGTGCGCCCAGTATGTGAGCCTAGGCAGGGTCACTATTTTTGGAGAGGGCGCCTGTAAACCTTTTACCACTTCAACAAAAGCAAACAGCAACTAGCAACTGCCTTTTTTTTTTTTTTTTAAATCCACACTGGTATCACCAACTCTCCTCTATGCGATACATCTTCTGCCTGATGCACTGTGCTAAATAAGAGATCACTGAGAAATATCAGCTGGAGTTATGATGAGTCACCTACCTCCAACATTTAAAGAAGAGAAAAAAAGATGTAAGAGATGTAACCACACAACTCCCACAACGCTTCTGAAAACGAAGGGACTTGTGGCAAAAAAGAGTCTCTGTAAATGTAACTAAGGGAACAAGAGAAGTAAGAGATCACTTGTAGCTGTGCTAGTCTGAGGCTATGAGTAGGAGAGCAGTAATAGCTTTTATTAGACAAGCTGATACAGCTAAGGGAAGAGAACAAGCATCAGAGCATACCCCCCTTCCTCGGGTAAGGAAGTCAAGCACAGAAGCTGTATTTTGCTTTTAGCACTCCACCCAAGTATCTGCGGTGGTGATGTCTGCTTTCAGGTTCAGTGAAAAAGACCAAAGACTGAACTACCTTTGCAGTTTGGTTCATGGACTCATTTTCCAATTTTTCACTTTTAACAACTTTGAATTCGTGAGAATTTCTTTGTAAATGCTCTGACAGCAAAGGTGACCTCCTGACAAGGGACTCACACGTGCCACCCTTCTGCAGCCACATTTTTAGGGATATCCTTGAAGATCCCCAACTTGTGATTATTTGTCATTTTCCCTCTCATCTATCATTTTGATGAATCAGAAAGCAATTACCGACAGAATAATTCTAAATCTTGACACTGCAGCTACAGACCTGCCAAGCTGTGACAGCTTGAAAAATGCTTGAAAATGAAGCCAAAAATGAATGACTCTCATCCCCGGATGAGTTTCTGAGCCGTTCGAGACACAGGCTGTCGCTTTGTAAACAACCCCCCCCGCCTCAGAGAGAAGAGGCACGATGCTCTCAGGCAGCACAGCACAACAGCTCCGCTCACACAGGTCAGCACCCCACGTCTCCCTGCAAATATCATCCCCAGACCGTTCGCTTGGCCCCGCCACGCAGGGAGCAGCTGATGCTCTGCGACCATCAGGACATTACGGTCCACAGCACCCCGGGGGGACAGGAATTGTTTACAGGATTTATCCTTTTACAGAACTGGCTCTTCGCAAGAAAGAACACAGAGACCTCAAAGGCCAAGCGCTGTGCATCTGCAAATGCCGCTGAGCTCCGCGGGAGATGCTAACTGCTCAGCTTCTCAAACCGAGCCCGTGCAAGCCCCACGGGCAGCACCTCTCCCTCCTCCAAGGGGAGAAGTGGGGGGAGAAGAACCCTCCCTGCAGCACCCATCCGCCTGCCGAGGTCCTCCCATCTCCTTGCTACACGAGTGCTAACGCGCTCTTCCCAGCCCGCGGCCCTCAGGCTCTGCAGGGAGACGAGGGCAGAGCTGATGAGGACGGGGCCAGGGCTACTCAGAAAGCATCACCCTGGGGAGGAAGCACGGAGGGGTCACACGAGGCAGGGTGGGCAGGAATGGGATCGGCCATAGGTGGGTAAGCCAAGGGAAGGCGACGGTGCTGGGGCTACCGCAGGAGCAAGGGAAGGAGCCCGCCCCGGGGTCAGCCCGGGGGGGAGTCAGGAGGGGCAGGAGCAGCCCCCAGCAGCGCTGCAGGGGATGGGGCCGGGGCGCTCCTGGGGCCCCCTCCCCAGGGGAAGGGGCTGGGGAACGGCCCTGGTGGCACCAACACCGGGGTCCCCGGGGAACGGGCCGGTGCCAGGGGGGAGGGGACAGTGCCAGCATCGCCCCGGGCGAAGGGGCCGGGGACTGGCCCCGGAGGGCACCCAGTCCCGCCACCAGCAGGCAAGGCCCGGCCGGGGGCCCGGTGCCGGAGCCGCCCCGCGGCCA
>VXAL01013997.1:0-37934 GCA_013399475.1 Chauna torquata
GAACCTCTGAGAGTCATCAAGTTTTCCAATTGGTACAGATTTCTCTTTGGAAATAAGACTTTCCAGCAATCACCACTCTATTCTTCTCAGCCAATGTTTTGTTTTGCAAAGGTTATAGAAAAGCCCATTCGCTTTAAAAATAGCTGGGCAAATATACTGAAATAGTCATTAAGCTAGCTTGTGTAAATTTTTATCCACAACACTGTATTTGCCTCACTGGAAAACTTCTGAAGCCCATGGAAAACAAAATTGCTTTCATTTAAAAATTCTGAGTTCACTATTTTCTATCTTCTGTTATGTTACGCAGACTGCAACACGAGTCTCTGCCCTGAGACCACACACCAGTGCTTAGAAGGACAGGAAATAATCACCTTAATACCACCTGGAAAATGCTGTCCTACCTTTAAATGCAGTAAGTACCATGCACCTTTTTCAATGTGTTACTCAGAGCTATGAATACAAAGAACTTAAAACAGAAAGATGTAAGTTATCAGTGTTATCACATTAGGCCAACAAAGCAGCAGTTTCTTCACATACTTCTGCTTCTTAAATTTTATACCTCTTTCTTCCTTCTTTCTAGGACATGGCTGTATAGTCAATGAAACCTACTACGCAGTAAGTACACAGAGCAACTCACTGTAAAAATACAACTTTATGTAGGTTCACAATGCAACATTTTTGAGACCCCTGTCATAGACCACGTTTTGCAGAAAGGGCAGAGATAAAACATTATTAATTGACGTCAACATATTAATTGACGTCAACATATTAATTGACGTCAACCCTTCCTACAAGCAAAAGCATCTTCTGCTCTCCTTTATGTATTAGCAGAATTTCCTTCCAAAATGACAAGCATGGACATTACCAACAACAGAAACTCTGCTTAAATAAAACAACCAAAATTGTATTTAAGGATAGTTTAGCCCACACACAAAGTTCAGCTTTGAACAGTCTGTAATGTACATACGCAAAGTAACTTGTTTTTACTAATAATGATTTTTGTTCTGATTTTGCCTAGCCTGGAGCTGTGATTCCATCAGGCCCCTGTGAAAGCTGCACCTGCTCTGAATCCTCTCACTCAAGCCTTCAGCAGGTTGCTGTCAACTGCCAGCCTATTATCTGTGACACTTACTGCCCGGTGGTGAGTGCTATTTTGCAGTCAGTAATTCCTACCCCACTCAGTTCAAATATCTGCCAATTAAGGTCAGTGTCCTGGCTCAATGACATTCCCTCTCTATTTCTTTTAAAACAGGGATATAAGTATACAGAGGAACCTGGAAAGTGCTGTGGTACATGCAAGGCAGAGGCCTGTATGGTGGCTCTGGGAGACATTACACATATGCTAAAGGTAACTAACCCTGTTTCAGTTCACTTTTGGTGAACTCTGTTAGCCTTTTCACTCTTTTCTTTCCTTGTCTCTATCACATTTACTTGCTGTGTCTTTTCTCATGTTAGACTAATGCTTATTCAGACCGCAAATGAACTGTCTTACGTGGCTTGAACAGCACCTTGAGCCACAAGGCTAACTGAGGCTTCTGGAAGCAACTGTGATACTGAGCAATAGATTTCAGAAATCAAAATAAATAAATAAATATACAAAAGGAATGGGTCCTTATTTGCCTTCAGCTCTGAAAACATAGCACCAATTTTGCTCAAAGAATAATTTTGTTTTTCTACCTGTGTAGGCAGTTTCTGCTCCAAACAGCCAGTCTCAAGTTAGCTGAGAGCCTTAGACTTTAGGATGAGTCAGTGAAACCAGCAGAAATTCTGCCATGTATCTGAATGGGATTAGGACATACCACAAATTCTGACAACAAAATCACTGAAACACAAATTAGTCTTTCCAAATGAGTACACATACTTATCCCCTGCCTACAAAAAACATTACCATATCCAGATAAAAATATAGCCTGTTCACTTAGTAAATGAAAAAGACTTACAGGAGTATGATAATATGACAAGTAACCATCAGCTGCATTTCAAGCATATTATTCAGAATAATCACACTGCAATATGCAGCAACAATAGAACACTGGTTGCTTAGGTTTTTTGTTTTGCTTTTATGCAAGATGATTTTTATTCACCTTTATTTAATTTAATTACTTTCAGATTGGAGAATTCTGGAGCCCACCTGGTAATAACTGTACAAGTTACACATGTGAAGAACACAATGGCCAGATCATTGCAATCATCTCAAAGAAAAGCTGTCCTCACTTTAACCCTGATGAGTGTGATCCAGTAAGTACTCTTCTACCAGTTCACATCTGTTTGAAAAGATTGCAGTGGTTAGCACCAGTGATAGCAGGATCATGGTGTCCAAGGAAAATACCTAACAGAAGCTTCACACAGGATGTAACTCTGATTTTATCCTTTCTGAATCTGGTCCCCATCAAATTTCCCTTTGAAAAAGCAAATCAAAACTTAAAAGGTCAATGTATCCTCACTGAAACAAAAAGGTAGCACAGAGCACTAGAGAAAAGAGCACAGCACAATGTTTTGGATTCCTAAAAGTGCCAGGTGACCAGGAGTAAGAATATTACCAGAAAATAATGGGATTTTTATTCCTAAATTATTTAGGCTTATAACTTCCTTTTTAGAATTCAGTCATTGAGAGCAAAGGTGAAGGAAAACAAGCTACTTCAGTTCACAGCATTAGTCAACTTAATACAGCTGAGGGTAGATTAGAACCAGCCCCAGACATTTGGGGAGTCAGCATTTCGTTAACTGTGTTACTCTGTCTGCAACAATCCTTCACCTGCACTGACTTTGGTCCCTCAAAATATCCTACATGTGGTCCAGCTTTACTTCTAAAATTTTACCACTGAACTCTGATGATAGCAAAGCAACTCCAGTCTCCCTCAATGTCTGCTTGCAAAGAACTCATTAATGTTGAATTGAAGTAGTAGTTCTGTGCCCTTAATATTTAGCCCTGCTTGAAATTAGATTCCATGTCAATACAAAGAACTTTCTGGCACCAGAGAAACCAAGGAAGCAGGAGAAGTCTCTGCTTTAGCATGCAGATATGAAACCTGAGTTATCTTTTTCTGTTTTCCCACTCAAGGACACCATCAAGCTGTCAGGTGATGGCTGCTGTAGAGAGTGCTCGAGAAAACTGACAAGTAAGTAATGTAATTTTGAGTAAAAGCACAATATGTGCCTTATTAGATGTATTAGTGCAACTTGCATGATAGATGTAAAGACAAGAGGTGAACAGACCAAGTTTGGGACCACTGCCTTGCACTGAGGTGAGAAAGGAAACAGGTGGTAAGGAAAAAAATGGTTTCAGCACACACTTTAGGGCCTTTGAAAACAAGGATATGGTGAACTTTCCCATCCCTTGCTGTTAAATGTTAGCCTTTTAATAAGATGGAGAGGACTACTTCTACTCTCCAACTTCTACTGATACATTCTCTTTAAGGAAGAAAGTGAAGCTGGTCTGGGAGGTGGCTGTGCATTGAGCAGTTGCCACAGCACTGTTCTTTATTTCTGCATCCTGCACCAATGCTGCATAAGTGAAAGGGAGTTTCCCATTCATTGCTACGGCAAACAGCAAAAGCCACCGTTTATCCATAAGCAATTAAAAGAGAAACGCATTGTGACCTAATTTCCTATTTCAGCTCCATCCATCTCAGTTTTTTTACTAAGAATTGTCTCTCATATACATACATCTATCTATATGCACATATATTTTAACATATTTTACCTTGGTTTGTGGCAACAACAGGTTGTATGAAGCACAATACCACTACTGTCATCAAACACCGTGGATGTGTATCTCCTACACCTGTTGAGATGACATACTGTGAAGGCAGCTGTGATGCTTACTCACGGTAAGTGGTATAAAAGATAATTGTGGTTTCCTGTCTTATACTTGTTACAATAGTGACGTATTAGAAAATCACTAGCAATTTACTTTATGTTCAACACCCACCCAGCCATCAGCTGTTCCCATTGTGCTAACTGAACTTTTAACAGACATGATGCTATATTAGCTTTATTACCTCAAGACTCACCAGGTCTTAACAGACTGCTCATTGTGATAGTGCATAGACCTGAGTTTTGATCT
Organism: Chauna torquata; assembly: GCA_013399475.1. Taxonomy (NCBI): domain Eukaryota; kingdom Metazoa; phylum Chordata; class Aves; order Anseriformes; family Anhimidae; genus Chauna; species Chauna torquata. Next base: position 4,067 of record VXAL01013997.1, read on the forward strand.
TGCCCATGTAAAAGTCAGGTTATTTATTTCACGCTAGTCTCTCATTTTGGACTGGCTTGATATGTGATCTGGATTAATTCATTCACTTCTTCTGTGTCTTAACGAATCATAGAATGGTTTGGGCTGGAAGGGACCTTTAAAGATCATCTAGTTCCAACCCCCTTGCCACAGGCAGGGATACCTTCCACTAGATCAGGATGAAGAGCTAGATTCGTCCACTTTTACAATGAGGAGCAACTTCTGTGTCACCAAAATACTGTAAGAATGGCAATATCAAGCCATATCCGCACATGCAAACACAAAACATCTGGTTATATTTAGTAATGGGTGAGGGGTATTGATATTTCTCACATAATTTCTGAATCTTTGTCTTTTGTTGCTTTTGCAATCAGATATTCTGAAGAGGCAAACATGATGGAACATAAATGCTCATGTTGTCAGGAAGTCCAGACTAGCGTAAGAAAGGTGACTCTGACATGCAGTGATGGAACCTACCTTGATCACTCATATACCTACGTGGAGCAATGCAACTGTGTGGGCGCTGAGTGCATTCCCCAAGACATTGCCAACCAACAGCAAACAGGCAATATATGAGATAAGGACCTCTCAAGAAAAAGGGAACATCTAAAATTAGAGCTAAAGAGAAGCCAAACAAGAGTTGAACAGACTAAAACAAACCTTTAGGGGAAAAAAAAAAGTGACAAAAGCAGCTAAATTCTTGGAAGAACAGATGATATTTTCTGCATACAAGCTCAACATATCTGTCTACATTATTTCAGTTTTCATTACCATTATATCTTCTATTGTTTTTCATTTCTTTTCTTTTACACCTTGAGAGGTACAGTATAAGATCATTTTGACATTTGTTTTTAGTTTGTTTGTCTTCTGAGAACTGCTGTACCATAAGACTCAGAGCTTACATTTACACAATTATGAGCATTTACACTATTATGAGAACAACATTCCTTTCCCACTTGAGTCTTTCCTGTGGTGACATAATATAGACTGCACAGGCAAAAAATAAACATTACTGTGTAGGAAATCAAATTTTGCTGGTCAGTGCATTCTGCAACCACTTGACAATATCTATAATTTCCATTGACATAGACTGACCTATTTTATAACATTTTCATTCCAGTTCATTGAGACAGATCAAAAGCTAAAGTCCAGGGGGAGGAAAAGAGGAAAAAAAAAAAAAAGAAAACTGTACCTCTCTTTTTCTTTCTTTTTCTTTTTTGCATTATGGGAAATTTAGATTGCAAAAAGCCGTACCTTCTCAAAACTATAAAATTCAATATTATAAACAATTTATAGGGCATTTTCCCTATCTATTCTCATGAGAAAGAAAGCCTATCATGAGAAGTTGCTGCATACTACTCTTTGTTTACATAACACCATCAGCATAGTAACTGTATGAAAATTTGGAATTTTTTTTGTTTGTGGTTAACTGTTTACAGAAGAAGTATATATATATATATATTGCCAACAGGGGCATATGAAGGATTTTTGTAAACAAAAGTAATAATAATAATATTATATGTAAATTCTTTCCTAGGAAGCTTTTTAAAAGTTGTACCATTGCTATTTATTTTAGTTTTGGAAATTTGATTTATTGGGCCATTTTTTTCAGAATTAATGTTACCCCATTTCTTAGTCTTAGTCATGTTATCTGGGTGTGGTATATTTTCTTCTTCCATTTTATTTTGGAATATTGTTTTATTTTTGTTCTTTATGAAAAAAGTAATGATTTAATAAATTTTAAGCATTTTACAGCATGCCTCTGTCTTTTCTCTGAATCACTCAGTGAGTGTTGCTGGCCCTATAAAATATTTGCTTCCCACTCCACTATAGCCATATCTCAATAGGCCCACAGAATCGCAGAATGGTTGATGTGGGAAGGGACCTCTGGAGGTCATCTGGTCCACCCCGCTCCCCGATCAAGCAGGGATACCTAGAGCAGGTTGCCCAGTACCACATCCAGATGGGTTCTGAAGATCTCCAAGGAGGGAGACTCCGCAACCTCTCCGGGCAACCTATCCCAGCGTTCAGGCACCCGCACAGTAAAGAAGTGCTTCCTATGTTCAGACGGAACCTCTTGTGCTCCAGTTTGTGCCCACTGCCTCCGGTCTTGGCACTGGGCACCACTGAAAAGAGCCTAGCTCCATCCTCTTTGCACCCAGAAGGGATCAGATAATACAGACATTGATAAGATCCCTGCTGAATCTTCTCTTCTCCAGGCTGAACAATCCCAGCTCTCTCAGCCTCTCATCACAGGAGAGGTGCTCCAGTCCCTTCATCATCTTGGTGGCCCTGCCTTGGACTACTTCCAGTATGTCCAGGTTTCTCTTGTACTGGTGGGGCCAGAACTGGACACAGCACTCTAGGTGCAGCCTCACCAGTGCTGAGTAGAGGGGAAGGATCACTTCTCCTGACCTGCTGGGGATACTTTGCCTAATACAGCCAAGAACACCATTAGCCTTCTTAGCGGCGAGGGTACATTGCTGACTCATGTTCAACTTGGTGTCTGCCAGGACCTCAGGTCTTCTTAAGCAAAGCTGCTTTCCAGCTGGGTGCCCCAGAGCATATGCCGGTGCCTGGGGTTGTTCATTCAAGGTACAGGACTCTGCACTTCTCCTTGCTGAACTTAATGAGATTCCTGTCAGCTCACCTCTCCAGCCTGTTGAAGTCCCTCTGGATTGCTGTGTGGCCCTCTGGTAAGTCAGCCACTCCCCCCAGTTTCCCGTTGTCCGTGCCGTACTTTTGACCTCCAAGTAAAAAATCAATCCGGGCTGTGGTACCTAACCCCCTATAGAGCTTTGATACTGCTTTGAATGAAAGACACTCAAAAGCAGATATTGAAAGTGTTCCAAGCATATCACTTCTGATGCTATCAATTAGTGATCTTTCAGTAAGCAACCAAGTTTGGGGGTTGTACGTATTTTATAATTCTGGAAGTTCTTTACCTTACTGAAAGAAACTACCCAAAGTCCTCTAAACCTGTCAATCTCATATTTTAATGCCCACTGAAGCATACATAAATCTCTAACAAACCTGAAATTGCACTGTTGCAGAGCTACAAGTTCTCACAAGTTACCATGCAGCTATACTTTGAAGTAGCTGCTACAGATCTGACTGACGATTGCATAATGCCAAGTTTTGCACAATTTACAAATGACTGCTCTAGTCTCAGTAGAGGGAACAGCAAAAATTAAGGGTGATGAGCTTTTTCCTAGCTTACAGTTTGGACAACTCAGTTCTTTCTTGGTTGTAACAACAGGAGTAATTGGGTAACAGCACAGGCTTTCTGCAGATGCCCTGCTTAGGCTGCTTTTCTCACCCGTTTTTCTTTTACAGAACAGCAGCAACCCGTATACTTCCCCACTCAGAGGTGAGCACTTTGTTTTCTTCGAGGCTCACAGTAACTTACTTCCTGCTGGCAAAAATTTGTCCTGACTCCTCCCAGCTTCCTGCTGACAAATTGTTACTTCACTGTCTGATTTTTGGCTCTTTGTAAAACCTCTTTTTGCCAGTCCTCAGGCTTTTCTGCTTCCCAGTGAGGCCCAGGTAGTTTATTGCACAATTCCTTCCTTTCCACCTAATCCACCAGGCTTCCACATGCAGAACTGAATTCACAACCAATTTGGTGAGTGACATATTCTCTGGCCTTCCCAGGTAAACTGGGAAATGATTCCTCTTCCATGCATTCTGCCGAAGGGAAAAGAGCAAGTGGAAGGACTCCTGGAACAGCATGAAACAAGCCATAGAGTAGGTGAAAAATTAACAGCCACGGTGGATGTAGTATCATAGAATCATAGAACGGTTTGGGTTGGAAGGGACTTAAAGATCGTCTAGTTCCACCTCCCTGCCATGGGCCGGGACACCTTCCACCAGAACAGGTTGCCCAAAGCCCCATCCAACCTGGCCTTGAACACTTCCAGGCATGGGGCATCCACAGCTTCTCTGGGCAACTTGTTCCAGTGCCTCACCACCCTCTGAGTAAAGAATTTCTTCCTGATGTCTAATTTAAATCTACATTCTTTCAGTTTAAAACCAATACCCCTTGTCCTAACACTACATGCCCATGTAAAAAGTCCCTCTCCATCTTGTAGGCCTCCATTAGGTACTGGAAGGCTGCTATAAGGTCTCCCCGAAGCCTTCTCTTCTCCAGGCTGAACAACCCCAGCTCTCTCAGCCTGTCTTCACAGGAGAGGTGCTCCAGCCCTCTGATCATCTTCTTGGCCCTCCTCTGGACTTGGTCTAACAGGTCCACATCTTTCTTGTGTTGGGGGCCCCAGAGCTGAACACAGTACTCCAGGTGGGACCACAAAAAAGAAGAGTAGAAGGGGAGAATCGCCTCCCTCAACCTGCTGGCCACACTTCTTTTGATGCAGCCCAGGATATGGTTGGCTTTCTGGGCTGCAAGCACACATTGCCAGCTCATGTTAAGCTTCTCATCCACCAACACCTCCAAGGCCTTCTCCTCAGGGCTGCAATCAATCCATTCTCTGCCCAGTCTGTATTTGTGCTTGGGATTGCCCCAACCCAGGTGCAGAACCTTGCACTTGGCCTTGTTGAACTTCATGAGGTTGGCACGGGCCTACCTCTCAAGCCTGTCAAGATCCCTCTGGATGGCACCCCTTCCCTCCAGCTTGTTGACCGCACCACACGGCTTGGTGCCCTCAGCAAACTTGCTGAGGGTGCACTCGATCCCATTGTCCATGTTGCCAACAAAGATGTTAAACAGCACCAGTCCCAATACCAACCCCTGAGGGATGCCAGTCATCACTGGTCTCCACTTGGACATCGAGCTGTTGACCGCAACTCTCTGAGCGTGACGATCCAGCCAATTCCTTATCCACCTTGTGGTCCATCTGTCAAATCCATGTCTCTCCAATATAAAGACAAGGATGTCATGTGGAACAGTGTCAAATGCTGTGCACAAGTCCAGGTAGATGATGTCAGTTGCTCTTCCCTTATCCACCAACGCTGTAACCCCATCACAGAAGGCCACCAGGTTTGTCCGGCACAATTTGCCCTTAGTGAAGCCTTCTTGGCTGTCACCAGTTACGTCTTTGTTGTCTATGTGCCTTAGCATAGTTTCCAGGAGGATCTGCTCCATGATCTTGCTGGGCACAAAGGTGAGACTGACTGGTCTATAGTACTCCGGGCCTTCCTTTTTTCCCTTTTTAAAAATGGGGGTTATGTGTCCCCTTTTCCAGTCACCGGGAACTTCACTGAACTGCCACAACTTCTCAAATATGATGGACAGTGGCTTGGCAACTTCATCCACCAGTTCCCTCAGGACCCTTGGATGCAACTCATTAGGTCTCATGGACTTGTGTGCCTTCAGGTTCCTTAGATGGTCTTGAACCTGATCTTCCCCTACAGTGGGTAGTTCTTCATTCTCCCAGTCCCTGCCTTTGCCTTCTGTCACTTGGGCAGTGTGGCTAGAGCACTTGCCGGTAAAGACTGAGGCAAAAAAGTCATCGAGTACCTCTGCCTTCTCCATACCCGGGTAACCATGTCTCCCGTTTCCTTCCAAGGAGGGCTCGCATTTTCTCTGGTCTTCCTTTTATCACTGTTGTACCTGTAGAAGCCTTTCGTGTTATCCTTGACATCCTTGGCCAGATTAATTCTGTCAGGGCTTTAGCCTTCCTAACCTGATCCCTGGCTGTTCAAATGGTTTCTCTGTGTTCCTCCCAGGCTGCCTGTCCTTGCTTCCACCCTCTGTAGGCTGCCTTTTTGCGCTTGAGTTTGTGCAGCAGCTCCTTGCTTGTCCAGGCAGGCCTCCTGGCATTTCTGCCTGACTTCCTCGTTGTTGCGATGCACTGCTCCTGAGCGTGGAGGAGGAGATCCTTGAATATTAACCAGCTTTCCTGGGCCTCTACCAAGCAGATCCTTGAAGAGGCCAAAGTCTGCTCTCCCGTAGACCAGCATTACAGGCTTTCTAAATTTTCCTTTATATAGGAGCTATCTTTGCTCTGAGATACTGTTGACACAGATTGGGTAATAGCTCCATAGTAAATCAATGACTCCTTTCTAAAAACTGGGATGAATGAGATCAGGTACATCTCTCATAAATAAATCACTAATTTTTTAAACCATAGACAAATATTAAAGCCAATAAACAATTAGGTGGAAGAAACTGTTTGGCTTGGTAGCCTTTTACTGACACAGGTCAGAATACTGTGCAGGTCACACTGAACTATATTACTGCAGATAATTAATGTATATTACATAATTTCTAACACTAGAGGGCTCTAGGCTCACAGTTTACAAAGCCTAAATGAAAAAGTGTTCTTTCATCTGGATTTCTTTCAAAGCACTTTGAAGCAAGCCACGTAATAACTATTGCCTTGTTTTCCATTCATTAAGATAAACTTTGCTTTTAATTAACTCTTGAATCTACAGCCATCCATTCTAAACAACATACCAAGACCATTCTAAACAACATATGGACAGAATTTATTCCATTTGTACAAAAAACAGCCAAAGGTGTTGGGTCTAAGTTCAACACTGGCTGTCAGAGGTCCTTCCCTGGGCATTCATACTGTCTCCCCATTCAGGATTTTTGCTATGTGGCCTAGCTATTGCATGACCAAATTATTTTTCCCCCTTTTCTGCACACCATTTTAAAACTCAGCAGTGTAAATAATCACTAAGAATCACTTTTCAACTACACTTTGTAACAATGAGTAATATATGAAATTATGAGTCTATTCAGATTTACCACCTAGGAGTCCCGCTTCAAGTAATTTATTTGACTGTTAGAGCACATGACAGCCAGCTTTTAAGCCATACCACATTCTGAAGGCAGCTATGGAAAGACTTTGGATTGTTTATTGCATAACCCAAGAGCAGGGCTGATAAAAAACTACTTGAGAATGGAAACTACACTTGACAGTAGCAAAACCCAATCCCAAGCAGGGAGCATTCTTCCTCTGCAATAGATTTTGTTCTACCATCGCAAAAAAAAAAAAAAAGAGCAGCTCTGTTGCAACCAGCCAAATTAAAACAGAGTTATTCAGATGTAATAGAACAGGAGAATAGTTATATTTGAACATTATTAATGTAATAATAATACAACTATGCACTGAAAGTACATTTTTGCAAATGCTGCAGTGCTTGATTGTCACTTTTTTTTTTTTGCTCCTTGCTGTCTGTTTCAAAAATTATGCTCCTTTTTTCTTCTTGAGTCTCAGATTTCTTTTGGCATTTATTATAACTCTTATTTATAATTACAACTGGGTTATGAGGACCCAGGAAATGTTTGCATTGTTACAATAATTGTTGTTACTAACCCAGTCACTAGTGGGGTTCCCCTGGGGTCCATTTTGGGGCCAGTTCTCTTCAATGTTTTTATAAATGGTGTGAACACAGGACTCAAATGCGTACTAAGTTCACAGATGATACTAAATTTGAGGGAGCTGTTGAAGCCCTCGAGGGTAGAGAGGCCTTGCAGAGAGCTCTTGATAGACTAGAAGGCTGGGCAATCACCAACCATATGAAGCTTAACAAGAGCAAGCGCTGGATTCTGCACCTGGGACAGGGCAACCCTGGATATATATACAGACTGGGGGACGAGAGGCTGTAGAGCAGCCGCAAGGAAAGGGATCTGGGGATTCTGGTTGACAGCAAGTTGAATATGAGCCAGCAGCGTACCCTGGCAGCCAGGAGGGCCAACTGTACCCTGGAGTGCATCAGGCACAGCATTGCTAGTCAGTCGAGGGCAGGGATTGTCCTGCTCTGCTCTGCACTGGTGTGGCCTCACCTCAAGCGTTGTGTACAGTTTTAGGCACCACTGTATAAGAAGGACATAAAACTATTACGGAGTGTCCAAAGGAGGGCTATGAAGATGGTGAAGGGTCTAGAGGTCAAGACATATGAGGAGCAGCTGAGGTCACTTGGATTGTTCAGCCTAGAGAAGAGACTGAGGGGAGAACTTACGGCAGTACAGCTTCCTCACGAGGGGAGAGGAGGGGCAGGCGCTGATCTTTTCTCTCTGGTGACCAGCGATAGGATCCAAGGGAACAGCATGAAGCTGCATCAGGGCCAGTGGAGGCTGCATATTAGGAGAAGGTTCTTCACCGAGAGGGTGGTTGGCCACTGTAACAGGCTCCCCAGGGAAGTAGTCACAGCACCAAGCCTGCTGGAGTTCAAGAAGCATTTGGACAATGCTCTCAGACATGTGGTTTGGTTTTTGGGTGGTCCTGTGTGGAGCCAGGAGTTACACTTGATGATTCTTGTGGGTCCCTTTCAACTCAGGGTATTGCATGATTCTATGAGTTATTCACATAGTTACAATATTTAAAAAAGACAGAAACTTTGTCTGATAGCTCCCCTCCTGCTGTTACAGCCATACATGTAAATAACATCCTACATCCTACTTTTGCCTCCCTCTTTGCTTTAAGAAAGCAAAGGCAGTCCAATCAGTCAAAAATGGAGCCACTAAACAAAGATGTGTTTTTAACACGAGTAATTATAGACATCTCAGGCACTAAATCTCACAAAATGCTCTGGACAACTGAGTAAGTCTAGCAGCCAATTCTGAAACTAAATCATTGCTTCTGTACTTGCATTGGTTTAACTGCAAGGGAAGCCCCACAGCTGTTACCGGTTTTCACTGACTTCAAGAAAGTAAGTGCCAGAAATACTTGAGAAGAGCCTGATTCCAAATCAAATTTGGAACTGGCCTAAGCTCTGGATAATATCAGACGTGGACTCTGGAGCTGATCCCTGCCTCAGCAATAAGCCAGTCAAAACCTCTCATTCCACTTTAGCTGACCTTTAAAGGGGGTTGGTGCCAAAGCTGAGCTTTATCACATTGTGCCGTGTCACACCTACCAAGGCACATGACTGCCAACTGCAACACAGGCACAATATGAGAACTGGCAGACAAAATATGACAGTAGATGATACAGAATCTGCAGAAAAGGTGTAATAAACACCATCATGGAATGACTTCCTGCCATAGCAGAACTAACTTTCTTATTTGCATTAGTTGATGGTTGCTCTGTATTCCAGAGAATGAGATTATTCTACCAGATACAGTTTTATCACTTGCCCTCCTATTAATGCTTTTGTGCTTTATGACTTCATTCTAATGGAAATCCAGGTCCATTATTCAGATATTTGTTATTTTACAGGAAATGAGCATTATAATCGCACAGAATTTGTGCTGACTGAAGATCACACAAAATACTGAATCGCATACCTCATGGCAAGTTGCAGTGGCATAGCATTCATAATAGAGAAGTTGTCACAGTACACTTGATCTAGCCAACACATGTAAAAAAAAGTTTACCTTTAGCAAAAAAGCTATGAGTTCAATATAATTCATCCCTCAATAATCTTAGGCAGGATTTTAATGACTAATATTTCAACAGTATTTTGGTCTCAGCTGAGATTGCATCAGAAGCAATTTTTCAACATAAACCATTCTCAGTTTTCCAATATACTCCAGCCTTTTATTAAAAAAAAAAAAAAATTGTTAGTCACTGTAAATGTATACTACGTCATAGATTCTATATTTATTTTTATATATATTTTCGTGTGTAAAGATCAGCAAAAAGATATAGAGGATAAACTCATCAACAACCCTACCTCCAATTTATCTTTTATCTTCAGTCTGAAATGGTTAGCTGTGGTAGACACCAGAGGCTTTACACACACTTTAATTCAGATCAAGTGCTAACCAGACATAAGAGAGAAACCTGCAATTTTGTTTCACCCTAGCAAGGTAGAGATCCTGGGGAACAGGCATCTCTGAGCAAGCTTCACAGCAGAATACAAACATTTAGCAGTGACTTCACAAAATCTGGCTTTTTACATAAACAAAGAATAGCCTCTTACCATACTAGTTTACCATTCATTTATTAGATCTGCTCTTAAATTTGTTTCTGAAGAGTTCATGTACATCACCATTTTTGTGAAAGGAATAGTGGGCTTGAGAGAAAAGGAGGAGATCCACCAAAAAGCATATGCTCTTCAGTTAGCCATCAGACAGCACAAATTCACGTGTGCCTTTCCACAAGTGGAAGAACTGACCTGTAAAAGGAAGGTCTTTGACAGCAGTGGGAGACTAAGGCCCCAGTCATGTCTTTGTAAAATCAGCACAGTCACTGTTGAATCACACCCTGGAAAAGAGAGGAAACTTCTACTATGTTGTTCGCTTGGAGATCCACCAAAAAAAGCGAGGTAGCAGCGGGAACATAATAAAACAGTGCACCTCATGGGAGTACTTGATCTTACAGATTGCCTTTTTATGTTAAATGTGCAGACTTACTTGTGCAAAATCCGACCCGATTCTTTGTTTATAATAAAATTCCTATAACTTTTCCTGAGATAAAACTGCACTATAAAATTGATTTAAATCATTAGTCAGGGACTTACCTAGCACAAGGAAGACCTCAACTGATTAAAAGACTACATGAACTACTCTAACCTGCCCCTTTTCAGCGCTCCAGGTTCAGAGTACCTGCAGGGATAAGGCGAAGAATAGCTGAAGTCTGCTGAACTCCTGTGAACCTAAAAAAGCTCAAAAGTTGTTCTGCTTCAGTATCAAAGAAACCATTTTTGCGCTCCTGAAACAGAAATTCACACAAATCAGCAATCAGAAACCAGAAGGCCATCAAAGCTAGCCTGCACTCCAAGAGACACAGAAAAACCTGTCAGCATTGCACTACACTGAGTGTGATATTAGCGGGATGTCAATTTACCTCACAGTAAAATACAAATATGCACTATGACTAATCTCTGAGACTTTCAGGAAACTACAGAGAGACTTTTTTATGGTTCATCCATTCCAACTGAAAAATTACTCAACTTCCCAAGTGTATTAGTAAGCACACTCACCCAATTGCGGAAATGCATTTGAGTAAGACACAAGGAAAATAGAAATAAATAAATAGACCAAAGCTACCACTGTGTTGGGCTTATAGGGCAAGGTTTTGGTAGCAGGGGGGCTGCAGGGGTGGCCTCCGTGAGAAGAGTCAGAAGCTGCCCCATTTTAGATAAGATCCAGTTCCAGCCGGCTCCAAAAGGAACCGCCAGTGGCCAGAGCTGAGCCAGTGAGTGACACTGGTTGTGCCTCTGGAAGAGCGTATTTAAGAAAGGGAAAAAACTGCTGCGCAACAACAGCTGGGAGACAGGGGTGAGAAAATGTGAGAGAAACAGCCTTGCAGACACCAAGGTCAGTAAAGAAGGAGGGCCAGGAGGTGCTCCAGGCGCCAGAGCAGAAGTTCCCCTGCAGCCTGTGGTGAGGATCATGGTGGAGTAGGCAGTCACCCTGCAGCCCACGGGGTATCACGGCGTAGCAGATCTCCATGCTACAGCCCACGGAGGAGCCCATGCTGGAGCAGGTGGATGTGGCCTAAAGGAGGCTGCAGCCCATGGAGAATTCATGCAGGAGCAGACTCCAGGCCGGTCTGGCAGGAGCTGCTGCCCATAGGGGACCCATACTGGAACAGTCTGTCCTTGAAGGACTGCACGCCATGGTACGGACCCATATTGGAGCAGTTCTTGAAGAGCTGCAGCCTGTGGCAAGCCCACACAGGATCAGTTCAGGAATGACGGCATCCCGTGGGAGGGACCCCATGCTGGAGCAGGGGGAGAGAGTGAGGATGAAGGAGCAGTAGAGGCAAAGTGTTACGGACCGATGGCAGCCCCCATTCCCCATTCCCCTGCGCCGCTCGGGGGGAGGAGGTAGAAGAGGGTGGATGGGGGGGAAGGTGTTTTTAGTTTGCTTTTAGTTCTCACTGCTCTAGTCTGTTATCGATAGGCAATAAATTACATTAATCTCCCTTATGCTGAGTCTGTTTTGACTGTGACAGGATCTGGTGAGTGATCTCCCTGTCTGTATCACAACCCATGAGCTTTTTTCATCATATTTTCTCTGGCCTTTAGAGGGGGGGCGGGGTGAGAGAGCAGCATGGTGGTGCTTAGCTGCCCATCAGTTGTTAAACCATCACAGAGAGACTTTCTTCTACCTTGGTTCACTCGTTCTGGTATAATCACACTGGCATTATTCCACAAGTCTGCTAGCACCCATGAAAGGAGAATCAGGGCCTTGTATGCTGGGAATCAAACTACACAGAACATGAGGATTATTATCTTTCTTGTGTTTACAATGGCAATGATAAAGAAGTGACTATCTTTTTAAAGGCAGGTTTATTTTTTCAAGCAGCCAATTCACCTTAAGGAATGTGAGATTAATCTGATCTGGTGACCTTGGCAAGCAAAGCATTCAGAAACTGCACATAATAAAGCTGTCTTGTAGCAAATTGCTTCAATCTGGGGACTTTTTTTTGAAAGCTTATATCAAAGGTAGAGTTAATGTAATGCACTAACAATAATTTCTCACATAATTTAGTCCCAAGTGCCATTAAATAACAAAGAATCAAGCCCTGCACAGCTCTTTGAAAAGCATTTTTACAATGGCTAAGAGGAAATAGAAGGGGATGAAACAAATTTATTTGAATGTGCCACATGTTCATCCATGATGTAAGAGCAATTTCAGAGGGAGGAGAGAGAACAACCATCCACTGCTTTCAGAGAGCTTTTTGCATTCAAACATGACCACGGCCATCACAAACAGTTGAAGATAATGCTGCAAATAAGTGGTGGCACAGGAGCCATGAGGAGCCCAGCAGAAGGAGGTTGTGACGTTCCCAGGGCCTAACCCCAAACTCACTGAGCTCCAGGAGTACCCTCATGTAGCAGTGACAAGGGAAATACTGAGAAATACAGCAGAGACAGGAGCTTTTCGGTGGCCCAGGTGGCCTTTGGGTAAGCCATCTTAAACCCAGAGGGCCGCCATGGGCTGGCAGGTGCTGGCAGCAGGAAAAGCCTTGCTCCTCTGTAGCAGGGAGCATAGCAGCTGAGGCAGCCGGCCTGAGGTGTGCCTTGCTTCTTCCTGGCCAGCGTTGAGGCTGAGTGAGACCCCGCGGGATGATGGCTGCCAGAAAGCAAGGTGTCACCATGCCTCCCAGGGACAGCGCAGCCCTTGGCGAGGGCTGCCAGGCATACTTTGCCTCAGCGCACAGCCCTGGGACAGAGGGGTGACAAATACCGCTGTGGCAGGGCCTCGTGTCACACACGCAGGGCGCCTTCAGGTCCAGGGACGGCAATTCACCATTGTACCCCCTTCTTCAGGAGAAAGGCAGCAAAGTATGTACCTACCTTGTTGGGAAACCTCTTCTGAGAGGACTTGTGTAGTATGTCTGCTGTATTTCTGCTCCTGAGGCAGCAACCAAAACTGTGCTTGAAGGAGGCCTAGGTCTTTTTTTTCCCTTATTTTTTTTTGTTACCCCCCCCCACCACCACCACTTTTTTTCCTGACAGGAATTCAGGGTGAAACCCATCCCCTCATGCAAGCAGAAACCACAAACAAAATCACAGGCTTTCAAACAAAATCACAGGCTTTCCACCCCAAAATGCCTTAGCACAAGCTAATTCGCTGCAGCAAGGTAACCTGCTACCTCAGACCTGCAGGGAAGGTTACATGTAACAGGTAGAAAAGCACTGGTGGCAAACTGCCCCCCAATACCCCATGGAAAAAGTTGCATTGGTATTGCATTTTATAGACACCTGTGCCGTTGCAGATGCCCCACTGCCTCTGCCTGGTGCCTATTTCAGCTCTGCTGACAGTGCCTTCAGGCAGGGCTGAGGTTTCTGTCAGTTTAGACAACGGTCCAATTCAGAACAATATAGGGAAGGGTCAGAATTGTACATGTTCCTCTCCATAAAGTGTGCCAAACAGTGTTCTGGCACTGCTGAGATTCTCATGTCTCATACAAATGAACTCAGGCATCCTGACTGCAAAAATGACGGCTGTCAAGATCAATGGGTAGCTTACAAGGAAACAGTAGAACATATGCAAGGGCAGCCCATTTGCCATCTTAATAAAATAGCAATTCTATCCTTTCTTATATTTCTTGAGCCTGTGATTTTCTTGTTATTTATTCTTCGTTTTATTCTTAATATCCATTGTATCATGAACCTTAATCCATATTTGTACAGATGATTATATATTGCATTTCGTGTGTTATGTGATATGGCTATTGACTGTTTCATTCTGTTTACTGACATGTCTATGTTTTCTTAGAGTTTCTAAATAGATATTTTAAGCATATTTTTAAAAATATATTTTAAATGAAATCCATAAGCTTTCACTTTTCTGAAGAAGCTGAAACCATATTTTTAGTCTCTCGTAAATATAGCTGTCTGCTTTCAGACCCGCATATGAAGTTTCACAGCTATGCATTCGATTTATTCACCTATCAGCGGTTACATAGAAGACCACGGGTCTATCTTGAAAAAGTTAAACTTTTGTACAATACAATAGCAAAAGGAGTGTTTTGCTTGAAGCTACAGATTATTTTGCTCCTTTCTCCCAAATATTTGTGTGTAATCTAAGATGTGATTCAGATATTTCAGCTGTGTTAAGCAATCTGCATTATATATATATATAAACTCTCACATTAAGAATACTTTCTGTGGTTAGTGCACAAGGATGCCAAAGGAGAAAGGATCTACAAGGAAAGTATAAATTTGTTGTCTCTTGAAGTCTGTTATTTCAACCAATTTTTTTTTTCATCTTACTTTCGGTAATCAGTCTGGAGCTACTTTTACCATTACTTCTCTGAAATCTATCCAGCATTCTCTCTCTCAAATGAAGGTCATAGTAGCATAAGATTCATAGGTAGAAATAATGTGTTTTATTGGTTTAGATGGTATAAATTAGAAAAATGGCAAACTTTTTGGAACACAAACGCTTCAGTCAGCTTCAAAAAAAGGTGACTAATTATTTTGCTATCAGGGAGTTATTAGACATGTCTACCTAAGGAAGTGGATGAAACCCAGCCAAATCCTACTCTCCTAGCCAATTCAGCAGGACTGGATTTGTGCAGGCAGGACAGAATTTGGCCCACGGTCAGCTTCATGAAAACACTTGAATCACTGATGATTGAAAAGTCTTGCAATATTTTAGCAATGTGTTTGAAGGCTTGCTTCCTCCACGTACTTCTATGCCACCATAGACACTGCAAGCAATTAGTACTGCTACTGTGATATAGATATGTTGATAGATGTAAAAAGGGACTTGTAGGACTCACTCCCACTAGCTGTACTGGTGCAAGGGTATTTTTTTTATTTCCAGTAGAGCATTCTGTAGTGTTACCTTTACACATCTCTACACTGCACGTAACACACATATATATGCAACAACCATGTAGACAAATTGTAAACAAGCAGTCAGCATTTTATCTGTAAACACTTTCTAGCAATGCTCCTGCCTCTTGAGGGATTGTTCCCAGCAGAAAGAATTGGTCCCTCTGGTATTAACATTGGGGTGTTTGGGGCAGTGGTAGTTGCTTATTTCACTGAGTCTGGTTTGATGGTAGGTTTCCTCAGGATCCTCCATGTCTACCCATGCTTGTGACAACACTAGCTGCTGGTAGCAGACATAGTGCTCCTAACTGGAAAAACTGCTTTGCCCTTGAGTTCTGCAAAGGTTGAGAGTAGTTGTCATTTTAGCCCTGCTAATAAATCTCCTATTCGTTTTGACAAAGGCTTAGATATTTATCAGGTGTCACACAAACTGAATCCATACAGAGCAAACAGTTAGACAGAGACTGCCATTGTGGATGAGTTGTGTTACCTTCAGCCTCGTGCCTAAAAATGTCTTTGAGGTGTGGTCTTGGCTCTACCCCAGCACAACACACAGGCTGACAGATCAGAGCCTTGTAAAATAATCGCTAGTAGCTAAAGTAAATTCTCATAAAAAATGTACTCTCTAAGGAAGAGATCAGAGTATAAGCAATCAAGACATTCAGTTTGGTAGCCATTTGAAGGGTACAGGAATACAATACAAGGACTGGAAGTTTTGGTTGAAATACTTCTGTAAAAATCATGCAACACCTTGAGCAAAATTGTTTTATAGAAAGGAATGAGTAGCAAGGAAAGGATAAGTCTACTCTTTTCTCTCTGTGTGTCTGTTCCCACCCCAACCCACCCGCCACTGAGTGTTGCTTTTTTTCTAGTTTTCTGATTCTATTTCATTAAGAACATTTCCATTTTGAGGCTGTGGGGTATTGGTTCTTAGGTACCAACTCAGCAAACTTCTTCAGATTTTGTTAAACTCTAAGCTCATGAGCAGCTCTGTTAAAACAACTGGGATTACTTGTGTCTGTAATGTCAGATTACACTTAATAGCCAATTCAATTCCACATACTTATTCAGAAAAGTAGTGTAAGAACAAATGCATTTCAGAGTAAACTAAACGCTTGCTTTGGCATTAGTGTTACCCTAACAGCTAAGAATCCTACTCACACGGACCAGGATTTTCCTGTGCTGGGCGCTATGATAAACTATGCTCTGAATCAGTTCTTTGAAACACTCCCATACATGCTCTGCCAAACTAGATTAGAATTTCATTTTGCTTACATCTCTCTGCATTGTCCTACTATTATTTATCTAGATATTTATTAAGCCATGGTGGTGCTTGTAGTAGAATGGCATACAATTACGCTCTGCTGTGCTGTACAAACACAAAACCTGAGAATTCTTAGAGATAAAACGTAATATGAAGACACGGAAGAGAGGAGAGAAAAAACAGTAATAGGCATCTAGCTTTACATATGCTATTTATGAAGCTTAAAGGAAACAGACAAATGCCTGAAACTTAGAATTTGCTAGTTATTTCTGTAGTAGTGTGGCCCCTGCTCTGCTAGTTTTAGGACAGTAGTCACAAGTGGGGGAGAGATTAAAGCTGGCAAAGGACAGAAATTTTCTTAAACTCCAGAAAGCAATGTCATTTAAAGGAGATTCTGAGATACAAGGATGTCCGCACACCACCTCCAAGACAAATAAAATTCAATAGCATGACGTCCTTTCCATGGCTTGCCCAGAACTGCACAGAAGGCAATTATTTATACAAAGATGTTTAACTCTTTCAGTCACGGAGGCCAGACAGTATCTTTAGTTATGTTTAATTTAGTTACAGGTACAAATAGCTATATTATCCCATTCATTTTTTCACTTGCTACCTCACACTCATTCTCATCTTCCTCACTTACCTGTACATACCTATTTCTCACTAGCAGCTCTCTGCATTCTGTCTCCTCACTCATTCTTCTTAGGTATTCTCCCTTTATGATCTCCCTGGTCCCCCTTTCTTCCTCTCCCCTCTGTTTCAGTCAGTGCTCCACTTTTCATCTCTGATTGGCTTCTGTAAGAGAAAGCTGTCACTCTCATAGCGCAGTGCTGATGGCAGCAGCAACAGCAAAAAGAAAAGGGACAGTGAAGAGGAAGATCATTTGCTGGCAACAGCTAATGTACCACAAAATGTCATGTAGAGGATGAAATTGGTCAGTCTTCAAGGTCTTTAACTCTGATTTTAAGTTTGCTTCTTTTCCATATTGACAACAACCATGATCTATATCCCCTTTTGACTTAAAAGTAATAACAAAAGAAACAAAACAAACCAACAACGAAAGAAAAAGCTATAGAGATAATAGTAAACCCAAAGGCATCACGTCAGGATCCCCTGACCTACATAGTTGTGGAGTATAGGAGAGTATTAATGGGGATTAATCACTTTGTACTTGCTCAGTTCTTTCCTTGACATCCAGTGTTGGCCACTGCCATAGACACGGTATTGGCATGGATTTCCTGTCATCTGCGGTGGTTATTCTTTATGGTAAATGAAGAGCGTGAAAGTAGTTCTCATGCTGGGTAAAACCAGCAACCACTTACCTACTGTCCTTATGTTAGTTCTGGGGAAAAAAACCTGATGTATTAGCAAAGCAAACAGGTATTTATTAGAAAGGTTTGATTCTGTTTCCTAGTATCTAGTTTACTTTTCTGCTGAATTACAGAAAGGTTAAGAGTTTGATTTGGCATTCAGTAAATGCTTTACCACACAACAGAAATATCAGGATCTCTTAGAGCTAAAAAAAATAGCATCCTAGTATGGCACTAGAAGTTGCATGAACAATTTGAATGCTGATAAATTCTAAAGAAGCAGTGTTTTGCTTTAAAAATGTAGTTGTCAATATATCGTTTTTAAACAGAAGCAAGATCCTCCCAAATTCCCATATGCTGCAACACCCTGACGTGTTAAATGATACATCAAGCAATTTGTTCTCTTCCCTCATTCTGAACAGCTGGACCATTCTGACAAATATTTCCATCTTCCTCTTCCAAAAATATTTGATGCAAGTAGATCAAAAATCTGTAAAATGTGAACTAAACAATTAAAATGTTGACAAAGTCATAGCAATTGGAAAGAGGGTCTTAGCATGGAAAATGTTGTTTTAATCACATCTGGCAGTGGTAAAGCTAAAGGTAAAGCTATCATAAGAAATATTCAGGAACAAATCAAAACTAGTCAGTCATGTTCTAGCTAATGGATAACTAATGGTTCAAGAGTTCGTATCAGTAGATATGCGGTCATTCAGGTTCCAGGAGTTTGCATTATATATTGCCTTGGGATAGGAAGCATTTTGCCCACTTAGTAAGCCACTCTGTGAAAGGATACAATTATTAGCGAAGCATACATTATTAAAAGATTAATAAAATTTTATGAGCTTCTATAGAAGTTTCCTCAGTGATTTCAGTGGGATGTGAGTAATGTTCTACAAAGATCAAATTCTTACCAGACTGTGAAGAATAGAGGATCTCTAAGGTCAATCACTGTAAATACAAGATCTTACATTTTAGCAAATTACCATAATTTTTTAAAGATTTAAAGAATTTTCATAGATCTTTGTCATCACTTTCATTATCTCGATCTCTGGACCACAGAAAAAATGTCGGAACACAGTTCTTTTCCCAAAGTATTCTTCACTAAATCAATTTAGAAAACGTTCTTGCCTCAGCCTACAGGAACAACTTTTCTATATTAACATTCAAGGGCCATTGAATGAAGAAAGGTTTGAGGAAAATGATTTTTAAAATAAGTTTTTGTTTAAAACTGACTAAATTACATCTATAAATGTACTTACATTCCTTTCTCTTTATGAGCAAATATTAGCTAAAATAGTGACTGATTAGCAGATACGCCCAAAAGAACAACCATGAGAGTTTCCTGACAGTCTATTCTATTTTCCTTGGTTTCAAAATATAACATACCAAATGTCTTGTTCCATTCAGAACTTTTATATGGTTTTGATCCACAGATATCCTAGCAAATAATTCTAGAGCCAGATGTCTTCTTGGGTGCAGCTAATGTCTCTGACGTACAGAATGAGCTCATTCAGTTCTTTCATGAGTGGTCAGACTAGAAACTCTTTCCCAAAGCCCTACTTGTACTTGTCTTGATATATACAAGATGTTGCTTCTGTTAGGAGCAAAATAGCACAAAATGGAAAAACCCACTGGATTGTCCAGTGTGTGTATACAGCACACTCTGTGGTTGAGACCACCATAGTCTTCACAATTAAGGTGTGTCTGATGTTAATCCAACAATACATTTCATTACATACAAGAGTCCCAAAAGATTCCCTCACAGTTGACATGATTATGTTCAAACTGAATACAAAGGCAAAACTTCTTATTGACTTGAACAGGAGCAGAAGAGAATTCAGTTTATCTCAAATGTATAAAACACACCTAAAAAGTTCTTGACCTGGCCAAGTTTGTGGCTTAAAACATTAAATATTACTTTGAAATTATCATTTGAAATGTCATGGAACCACTGTACCAAACTCAGGCCTGCTGTGATACTGAGCTTTGAACCACAAACGATGGACATGAGGTGTTGCATATGCCTCCATGTATGGAAGGACATGGCACAGCAGATGTTTAGCTTCAGCTGAGCATTGCTCAATACAAAGAGAGGTGAAACACTGCTTCTACGAATGGAACCAGAGAGGGCTAGTTCCTTTGCCCAAATTAGAACAGTTTGAAAGATACTTTAATTTGCTTCTAGTGCCAAGATGTAATGAAGGTGCTGCAGGTGGAAGAGCCATTCCTACACACTCCATACCAAATCATACCAAATTCTGGGAAAAAAAAGGATTAGTATTTTTAACTAGCAGTTATGAATATATATATATTTTTAATTCCAGTAACAATGAGTATCATATTCCTGTCACACTAGTATGTAAATGTAGAATTTGTTAGTTCCTTCTTGAGGTATTTAGAATCAAATTATATTAGCCAGGCTGAATATAAATGGGATATCAGACACACGGAAGAATCTTACCCAGTGACATTCTGCAAGCAAATCATAAAGGTGAAAATAAATCCAAGGACTCTTGGCTCTCAGCAGATTGCCACAGCCACTTCTCTAGGAGACCACAGACCCTGCAGATTCCTGCAATGATTGCGCCCGTCCTTTAGTTCTGAATTAGAGCTAATATATTTTGATATCTTTTCTAATAACATATCTTGCAATATACATCAAGATTCTTCCTGTGAATTGTGTCCTGTCCACCTTCATGCTCAGACACAGGCAGAAGTATCCAGCTTTTGTTTCCTAAGAACCTCAAACGAGTTGCAAGTGCTTTCAAATGCAACAGATGGACTGGGAGAGCTTCACAGGTTGTTTAAAGCACTTCATCTTGATCCTAAGCACTCAGCATAGGAGTTTAAATACATTAATTTATATTAAATACATTTAGATGCATTAATTTAAATACATTGATTAATAGTTAATTAGCTCTACATAAACAATAAGCTATGTCATCATAGGATAGTATGGGTATAGGATACCCTAAGAAACATGTAATAAAAAGATATGTATCCTCATTTTTTTCAATTTGATGGGAAATTTCAAGCACTTCTATATGTGATGCTATTTAATAACTACTTTAAATATTTACTCATTACTTATATGCTATTATAAGTATAGAGTTAACAGGTTTTGACTAATTCCTCAAGCTACATTAAGCTGCAGCTGGGAACTATTGTGATCAGAGCTGGAATACATGGCTTTACGGGACACAACTGTATTTCTGCTTCCCCAATATTTTGTCTTCTCTTATACCCACATTATACCCCTCTCCACTTCCCCCTTTCAGAAGGGCAAGGCATGCTTTTGCAGCCAGAAGCGGTGATAAAGAAGTGAGGAGAGGCTGCATCAAGGAGTACATGGCAAGCATACTTCCAGGGATCTTTTTTCCATGAAGGCTCAGAAAGAATGAGATGCTTTTGTGTGAGGGGTTTTTGAACCAATAGGCAAGACGAGTACTGGAAGTACAAGTCGTGGTGTTGCAAGTAGTACAGGTTGAATTGGAAAGGAAGTTGAAGGGGATTTGGTAGGACAGGTGGGTGATGTTGTGGTTTAGCCCCAGCAGGCAGCTAAGTGCCACACAGCCGCTTGCTCACTATCCCCAGGTGGGATGGGGGAGAGAATCAGAAAGGTAAAAGTGCGAGAACTCGTGGGTTGAGGTAAAGACAGTTTACTAGGTAAAGCAAAAGCCACGAGTGCAAGCAAAGCAAAACAAGGAATTCATTCGCTACTTCCCATGGGCAGGCAGGTGTTCAGCCACATCCAGGAAAGCAGGGCTCATCATGCGTAATGGTTTCTTGGGAAGACAAACGCCATCACTCCGAACGTCCCCCCGCTTCCTCCTTCTTTCCCCCAGCTTTTATTGCTGAGCATGATGTCATATGGTATGGAATATCTCTTTGGTCAGCCTGGGTCAGCTGTCCCGGCTGTGTGCCCTCCCAACTTCTTGTGCNAACCATGACAATGGATACAACTTGGACCTACTGAGGAGGTTGTATGCTGTCCGGGGGCAACAGTGGACTAGAAGAGTTAGACACAGGAGCAAGGGCTGCTTTGGAGTATGCATCTGAGGTGCATGGAAGAAAACAGTGGAAGAAAAATTGGACATGAGCCAGCAGTGCGCACTTGCAGCCCAGAAAGCCAACCATATCCTGGGCTGCATCAAAAGAAGCCTGGCCAGCAGGTTGAGGGAGGCGATTCTCCCCCTCAGCTCCACTCTCATGAGACCCCACCTGGAGCGCTGCATTCAGCTCTGGGGTCCCCAACACAAGAAACACATGGACCTGTTGGAGCAGGTTCAGAGGAGGGCCACAAAAATGATCAGAGGGCTGGAGCACCTCTCCTATGAAGACAGGCTGAGAGAACTGGAGTTGTTTAACCTGGAGAAGAGAAAGCTCCAAAAAGGCCTTATTGCAGCCTTCCAGTACTTAAAAGGGGGCTGATAAGAAAGATGGAGAGAGACCTTTTACAAGAGCATGTAGTGATAGGACAAGGGGTAATGGTTTTAAACTTGAAGAGGGTAGATTTAGATTAGTCATCAGGCAGAAATTCTTTACTCAGAGGGTTGTGAGGCACTGGAACAAGTTGCCCAGAGAAGTTGTGGATGCCCCATCCCTGGAAGTGTTCAAGGCCAGGTTGGATGGGGCTTTGAGCAACCTGTTCTGGTGGAAAGTGTCCCTGCCCATGGCAGGGAGGTGGAACTAGATGATCTTTAAGGTCCCTTCCAACCCAAACCATTCTATGATTCTATAGAAATGCATCAGCAAATTAAAACTAGAGAGGTGGAGAAAATCCACAGCAGTATGTAGCCCTTCACACCATTGCCTGCTGTTTCCTGACAGAGAGCCAGCAAGCTCAGCAATAAGACAGCAGTGAGACTTCTATTCCCAATGCTTGATTTCCATGTTAAAGTCTACCCTTCCTCCATGGGATCCAAGCACTTCATACCTTAACCCACAAATATGAAGAGATCCTGTGTGCAGTGACATGAGTTTCATAAAGAACCTGTGATGGACAGGTAAATATCTGACCTTCAGGATCTCAGACCAGCTCTTCAGCATCTTGTCTTCACTGAGCCACTTTAATACCACACTATCTGCATTTAATCTTATTCTCAAACTTCTTAACTCTAAGCAGGGTACCTGAGTATATCTGGCTATGATATACAAGAATGTAAATGAGATCAGAATCTTGCTCATTATGTTCAGAAAGCTGCAAGAGTAGGCATTACTGTTCTTTGCAATGTTTTCACAGATCAGTCAGCACCATTCCTGCATGTGGTCCTAAAATACAGTCAAGTTTGGATGAAATGTAATTGTTAAACATATGAAGACTCCTTTCTTCTTTACTGATGTATGTCACAGAGATGAGAAGAAGTGAAGCCTGGTTCATTTCAAATTCTCTTTGGGAATTCAAAACTAGAAGTGAAGAAACAAACTCTCTTACAGCACTTCTCGGCACTTGCAATATATTCGTTATGGTAAACTAGCAGAACAGCATGCATGTACGTGCATACACTGAAAGGTTATGATGTGCAAATAATAAATAGAATGGGTGACTTGCAGCCTCTCCCAAAGCAAAGTCTGATTGCATGAGATCCATGAACATTCTGCTTTGACTGGCCCTTAAATACCATATGCAAAATGGCAATTAATTTAAAACAAGTGAGTGCAAGTTGCTTTGCATGTTCTTTCTATTTTAAGGAAAGATTTAAAATTAAAACTCACCTCAGCAGTCAAAAATAAATAAATAAATAAATAACAGTAAGTAATACAATTCTGTTACTCTGGAACCTTTCACTGCAAGTGGGAGCAGTCAAACTGTGCATTCAGAGAAACACCCTGAGTGACAGGCAGCACTTTGCAATCCAACAATTCTTGCTTGGTCTTAAAATAAAGGATGCTGTTGCAGTCCATGGAAAGCAGAAGTTTGCTTACCCTTATACCTGCCTAGCTCCTTTTAGACTGGGGCAAGAGAATTAATACCACATTCATATCCATTCTTTGCCTTTCTTATTCTGCTTGCTGGCTACAGAGCATACTCAGAGAGCAGCGGCTGTACTCACTGCCAGGCTGGACCGTGTTTTGAATGTCTAGTCATTAATAGTGTTTTGACAGATAGCAGATGAAGAGCATTGTAACAGGATAATACAGCCACAGCTACACGGCTTACAGCTCCTCTTGTCTGTGGATAGAGCAGCCCTTCCGATGACTTACGTACAGGACAATACCTAGGGTTTCAGAAAATCCTACTTTTAGGAAGCATTTGATGAAAAATGACTATACATAGAAAAATGAATTAAACTACAACACTGATTCCCTGTCCCTAAGGGAACAGAAGAGCACTTAACAATCTCATGGTGATTTTTCAATATTAAAGAGGAGATCTGAAATTGCAATAGTAATGTGTAAGGAAAGGAAAGAATGAAACAGAATTACTAGGTGGGGGAAAAGGCTTACAGGTGCTCCTGCAGCATCTAGATGTGCTATGAAAAGACAAGGAGGGCTTGTATGAAATCATTGAAGCTCCCTCCAAAAATTTTCATGCCACAAATATGTCATCTAAGGTGTGTTTCTCAGTGCGTGTACCCCAGAATTTGGAAAAAAAAAAAATAGACTGCAAACCACAAAAAATGATTGATCCTTATGATTGTCGTAACTTTAGAACAAATTGAGTTCATGATGGATAACCTTGCACAAAAGGGCAATGAAATTTTGGAGCCAGGTCGTTCACTGACCTGGTTCACTGTGAGGGTCATAAGAGTGCCAAGGCTGGAGCTAGGGAGGGAGTGAATGTGTAGCCAGTGCAGGGGAACAGGAGGTAGCAGCAGCTGTGCTTTAGGTGGATTTGAACTTCTGGGGAACCCCAACTTAACTAACAGGCTAGAACAAGACATCACAGAGGAGAGCAGCAGGAGGAATTGCCCTGTGGTCATTTATACTGGTCATTAGCACGTCATCCCAAAACAGATGGACTCTGCTACACATTTAGTAGCCCACAACAAAACTATCTATGTTGTGCTTCGATTTGCAAATCAGGCTCTTCCAGGAGTTAATCTGTATAAGACTTTTCTCAGCCTGTAAGTTTGTCTCCTACTCTGCATGAGTGTTAGGGAAAGAGGGAGCAGAAGAGCCATGGACTGAAAACTTGAGTTGTTGCACTGGTGTTTGTCTGCTTAGGATGGATACCACGTAACCTCCATCAATCTGAAGAATGGTGCAGACAAGGAGATAAGGGATGATAAGCTTGACTTCCTATGCAGAAGTTCAGCTGAGCCTCTAAGCTCAGTCAGCACTGCAGACAGGAGTCAAATTTATAATTTGGTCCCTGCACACAGTCTTCAAACTGAACTTAGAGTTACCTATCAATATTGGCATAAATTTAGTCTGTCAAGGGCTGAGCTATGTGCAGCACTAATGAGCACACTCACATCTGAACAGTGTTCTGTGGAGCAGATACAGAAATGGCTCATCAAGCAGCACTGAGAAAGCCTCACAATAAAAGGAAAAACACACCATAATGTATTCAACAGCAGATTCTGAAGTAGGCAGAGAGATGTAAATGAAAACCTGAGAGTGCTTTGAAAAAAAAATCATGAAAGTGAGGGGCTACATGCAATTGCTGGGGCAGGAGAAATAATTATGCCAAAGTTTGTGAAGTAAAACAAAGGAAAAACAAACTTTGTCTAAGTCACCATCAATGATTCAAAAGATCAGATTTGGTTTATGTGAGTTATTAGTATCCCACAGAATAATCGTTTTATGTAATGAAGAAAAGGTGCACAGACAAGGCAAAAGCTCGATAACATACAGGACAGTGAATGCCAAACAGATAACAAACCATCAGTGACGATATTGTCCAGAAAGGCATCCTCAGCACTATGCAGAAGATGAAAGCAAAACTACAATCCAGCCAGACAAACCAAATGAGAGCTACCAACAGCACCACTCTAACACTGGGAGAACCAAGCATATCACAAGCAAATACTGAAGGAGAAAAATCTAACGGCTGAGTTTTCAGACAGTATGTACAATGGAAAAGTTATGCTTTCAGCTGGATTAAGTGCATAAAGAACCTAGAGACATTCAACCTGGTAAAAATGATTCACCACTTACATATATACATTTTCAAGCCTTATACAAAATAGCACCCAAAATACAAAAATACTGAGATAAGCGAAGGCGCAGCAGCTTTCTGGCAGCAAAGCTATTAAAAGTTTATTGAGATGTTTTTGAAGGATGGAGATTAGGTAATAAAATGATTCAGCCAGTACAGCTGAGTACTCACAGCATTAAAACCCAAGGGAATGAGAAAAGTGTTGAGCTCACCTGGGATAAATACTGACCACACAGACGTCAAGCAAGCTGTGTACTTAAGAAGAGTTATTACATTTGAAAACCACAAAGTGAATGAGCACATATTATTAATTCAATGTGATATGCACAGAAGCCATTTTTGCCAAGGTATTAGTCATGAGTTTCATTTCTTTTTCTTGCATCTTTCATTCCTCTTAGTTAAGGTGAGCAGAGTGACAGCTCAGCTCTTCCTTGCCTGTCAACAGTGCAAGATACCAGTTACAGGCTCCTCTTCCACATCCTTTAAAACACAAGCAGAAAAAGGGAAGACAGCACAACAGTGCACTGAAGGTATCACTGTAATTAAGAAACTGTTACTACTGTCACTGGCAAATGAGGCAAGTTACTTCATTTCTTCTAACCTTCACTATTTTCTCTCCCTGGTTTTCTGTTTGGATGATCTAGTCTCCACAGCCAGAGATTTTCTTCCACTTTTCATAGTACCTTGTGTAATCATTTCTAAAGCTATTGTAACAAACTAAAATATGATAACAACCATGTACAATACACATCTCATCTGCCATTCATCGTAAGAGTTTAACACTCTCTCCACATGCTTTTCACTGTGAAGCTGCGTGCAGCTTTGTTTTCCATGGAGAAGCCTCTCTCAGATTTCTCAGGTGGTGTGACATGTTGCCTAGGCAGGCAACAGACTGCATCATCTGTTCTAAGATCCAGGGAAATAAGCCCATGACCAGAGTGTGTCCATCATAGCCTTCCACAGTGAAAGTGCATATATTCAGTGGGGGAAGTTAACAGGCCACTGAAAAAAGGGTGGAGAGTGAGCATGAATCCCTGAGTAGGGCTGGTAAGCAAAACCCTGGTGAATCACTCGTAGATTGTTGGAAGGAAAAAATGGTTAAGGAAAAAACGAGAGAAAGGTGAGAAGACCATGAGCAGGACAAACCAAGGAGAGCAGCTAGCTCTCTACAGAGCCAGGTGGGAAGGGTGTGCCAGATCCTCTGCTTAAGTTAATGCCAACTTGTTTTACATTAATTGCAGAATGTTTGTCATTAATTTACATTGCTTTCCACATCACAATAAATATTCTCATCTTCTGACCAACACAGCTGTTCACTCATTTTTCCCAGTTCATGTGGTAAGCAAGGACTTCACAGATCTGGGGCTCAATGCAGTGCTACCCAAGTCCCAGCTGTTTCTTGTTTGTTTTGCTTATGAGGAGGTAGAAGTTCTCAACACCTAGTAGAGCTGTAATTTGAACACAGAAGGAAGATGAATTCTGGTTTCAGTAATAGCCTTAATACTGCCACTTCCTAACTTCTGAATGCTTGCCTTTTGCCACTTTTATATTCTATGGTCTATTTTCATTTTCAGGTTGCAATGATAATGTTTATGGTATATATGATATCCACATTTTATCTGGCATTTGAAATTTTTACATCAAATTGGTATAATCAATATCTCAATTTTTGTCCCCACTTTTATGCAAGAAACCAAGACGAAAAGGTAAAATTGGAGAGACTATATCCATTGTCAGAATTATGGGTCAAAAAACACATTATTTTGGGTTTAGTGTTACAAGAGCTGCTGTCGTTGACCAATCCATTGTTATAGATTTTTCATTCATCAGCCAGATCCTTGGCTGTGGTAATTCATCTCCATTAACCTCCTATAAAATGAGCTAGTCTATACCAACTTTACAGATCTATCCTACATTAATGTCAATGCTATTTGACACTGAGATGTCAGGATAAGCTTCTGGGTTTTACACAGCACTGAAAACTGAGAAAAACAGACAAAAATGCAGGAAAGAAATGAAAATGCTTTTAACACCTCCCTTAGCATTTCCTCCTGCAAACAACAGTGCTTTGTTTTAGTGCCAGGCAATACAAAAAACGTGGTCTCTTAATGGATTCCTGGTGTACATTAACAGTAAAGACAGCTGCTTAAGTTTCTGTTATTAAAATACTTCAAAACTTGCTTCTGGGGTTTCTTTCTCCTTATACAACTGGTGAGGTGAACTTGCTCCTCCCTACCTGCATAGATAGACTCTTTTCACCATACCATCTGGGAGACTCGAAAGTCCTCCAACTGCTTGTTTTTTAATCTACAGGAACCACTTGGAGCAACTGCCTGTGTGACCAATAAACACCTTTACTTAAACCCTTCTGGTTTGTGTAATAATGTCAAGTTCATCTACAGATGTGATTCCCCCCAGCAATCAGTCAGTTCACGTGGCCTGATAACTTTTGAAATTTCATTAACCACCTCATGGAGGGACCCAAATTTCTTCTATACCTCTTTTGTTATTATCAATTTCACCCACTCCTTGTGGTAGAGAGGGAGGGAGAGAAAGACCCTGTATGGTTGGATAAGCTGACCACTGGAACATCATTTGAATGTCACTACTCCTTGTAGACAAAAAAATTCAGCCTGAGCAGTAGCAATCATAACAATTCCAGATTATGTAAAGTTTTGAGGAAAGTATCTGAGCAACATCTTTTGAAGAACACTTACAAATACAACTGGGACAACTCTCACAACAGCTATACAATGTGCACTTGTAAATGCTTAGTGAGGTAGCATATTCAAGGTTGACATGCATTGTTCTAGTCACAAAGAGTTATAATGAGTGAAAACTAAAAACTGTCATAGAATAAGAAAGAACTTGGTATAAGCACTCTGCTTAGCAAGAACTCCAGCAAAAGAGACAGGGCAAAAGACAAAACCAGCCTCGACTCCACTGACATACCAAGTCATCCTAGGTACAGACACCTTCCTCACTTTCCCCAGACGAGTATCAAAAGCACTAATTCTACCCACAGAAAACTCCTCTCTTTATCAGTAGTCTCTTGCTCTGCTATACCCAACAGGAAGAAAGAAACTCTCTCCAAACGTTTTCAAGTAACACAAGAAGGTCTTGATACTCTGTTATTCTCCTTAGGCAGAGGTGGGTGTAACTGAGCAGGGAAGCAAGGTTTTGTCCCTTTGCTGTGAGTTCTGAATAAGTGAGCAAAATGTGCAGCATTCGCTGTTTCTTTGAAGATTTGTTTTTTTCTGCCTTTAATTCTTCCTCACTGAGATGTTGGGCCACACCATTTCAAAATAAGTATGAAAATGGGTATGTGTAATTCCTACTCTGATTTTATGGTGTTTTATTCTGTTATACTTTGAGTTGATTTTAATATGAATAAGTGTACAAAACAGGGCAACATAGTATATGGTGCCTGCCCTATATGTTTATCAACATTTTTGTCTTCATGTTAGAAAGACATGATGATCCCCACCTTTTCCACTACATTGGGTTTTAATGCCATTCAATACTATAATGTTATCTGCTGAAGAACAAGGATCTAAGCCACTCCCAGAAATACCTTTCCTTAAAAGCCACCATCTCCCATGTTCTTAAACAAAATATTCTGTTCATGAATACTGCATAGATTTTCTCAATTTTGGCTCTGATCCAAAAGTTGCTTAAAGCCTGGAAATCTCCGCTTTCTGAGGCAGTTACAGAATATACTTTACTGGAATACTTCTTGTAATTAACTTTCAGAAATTAAAAAGAAGAGGATCCGCTGCTCAGTTATGCATGGGACTTCAAGTTTGGCAGAAGAAAAGCTCTGCTACTTCTGAGCATCGCGTATAGCCCATTGCTAAAGGTATATGCACAGTAGTTGCTGAAAGCCTAGTTTGATGGGTAGCTTGTTTAATTGCTTAAGTGAGACTGGTGTATATTTATTTAATACATCTAACTGGTCACGTAAATAAGATATCATTTGCCTTCTCTATGTACAGATGAATTTACATTCATTATAAGTACTGGCACAGAATGAAACAACGTTGTATGGGCAGGAAATCCAGTCTTTTCTTTTCTCCTGGTCTGCTGAAGCATGAAGATATAGATCAAGGGTGTGTAAACAGCTCACTACTGATTATGAAGATGTAACTTCATTAAACATCCTGGATATTTCGATAGGGAACATTTTCCATGCTATAGCAGGCTAATAAGTTGACTTCAGTACTCAAACCTTGCCACAGTAAGCTACCACTGATTTCAATCCAGAAGTCCAGATAACACTCCATAAAGGTACACTTGCTGGTTTATTTTATAATACTGAGTGAATGAGGATCCAATATATTTAGTTCTAAACAGAAGCAGAAATAGGGGCTGTAAATGAACTGAAAAAAAATGACACAAATCAATTCAGTAATACCTGAATGGAATACATGATTATACCCCCCTATTCTTTTAGGGAACTATTTTTGAATTTATAATTGCAGGCTAGGATTTCGATAAAAACCCACATGAATTAGGCATCCAGCTGTGATCACATTTTGCAACCTTCCCAACTTTGTCTTCTTCCTTTGCTTCAGCAGAAATGACAAACATCAGTAAAGACTGCTGAACTGAATCTTCCCAGGCACACAGAAGATAATATTGCCCCATTTTATTCAAAGAAAGTCCTTTCTGCAATCTCTATATATCCTAGTATGCATGATTTTTTATTTTTTTTAGCTGCTTACTTCTCCTGTGGCTCAGCTACCCCAATTATATCTCCCAGGGGCCTCTTGCTAAATTCACCACTGAGCAGGAGCTCTCTGATTCCATTTGTTATGATGAAGATTTTTGGATCCATCAGCTACCTTCATTCTTGTAAACTGGCAGGAGGCTGAAGATGAAGATGAACAGTGGATAAATGTTATGTGTACACCAAGTGCTGGACTGTGCATTGTTTTTCCAAAAAGGAGTTTTGCAAGGATGGTATTGCTAACTTTGAACTTTTTGTGTAACCAAGTTAAAGTAATGTCTATTGACCTTGGAAAGAGAGAGAGGACTCTGCACAGAGCCACCCATCCTACCTATCTTTAATGTTAAGCTAAAAAAGAAGGGGACGTGAAATAGCAATCCTGTCAGTTTAAAGAAGTATACATTCATTCATGCTTTTGAAATGATAACCCAGTAGAACTGCAAAAAGTCAACATTCAGGAAAAAAAAGTGTTAAATATTTATTGTCAGGCCTTATAGGCCTGATTCATTGCCTGTTTCTCTTACGTGTAGGACTCATGACTCCATGGATATGAATGGAATTACACAGAAATGGTACTGAACTAATGGGATCATGGTCGCAGGCCATTATCGGTCTAAATTTTTCTCTCCTACAGAGCTGCGGTAAAGCTGGCTGACTGTCTGAAATTGCTCCTGGTATTTTCTATGAGAAGGCAAAATTAGACTCTGCAGACAATTCAGAAGTAGATGTCAAGGTCTGAACATGTCTCTAACAGATATAGGATATAGTCGAGGTAAAGCTGGCTTAATGTTCCTTAGATAGGTGCCTAATGCTTGTCAGTGCTACACAGGGCTTTTCATGGCATGCACTCACTGTGACTCTCTGATAGTCCATGACCCTTCAAGGTTATTAGTGTGTTCTTTTTACAAGATTAGCTGCCACAAAAGGCACAGAGTGACTTCCTAATGCTGGGTCCCCCGCTTGAAATACTCCACACCTCCTGCAACTTCAGAAATCAGCAGTTTGTTGGGTTTTGTTTTGTTTTGCCAAGGAGCTGCCTGGCATCACTTACAGTATTGAGAAACTTAGAATAGCTACTTACATGCCATCTGCATAACTGTAAAGCAACATCAAATTCTATTTGTCCCAGGATCTGTTTTTTGTGGAGGAGGAGTTGTGTTTTATTTGCAGTCATGTTGTTTCTTTATTAGACTGAACCTTTACAAAATGTACGTACTTACATGTATATACTCCTCCCAAAATGTAAATACTATTGGCCAGTTGCAGAGGAAGGAAAAGCATCCTCTGTTTACCTATTCATTTACTAAAATCCCCAGAACCCCACCTTTCTAGATTCTCTGAATCAATCTGGGACTGAAGCCAAAGACACCTGCTATATAAGACTGAGAGAGCACGGGTGAACTACTCCTCCTGATCAACCTTAGACCCGGCATCCTTGTGCCAGACTCCACTCAAGATGGGGTTTGGCAGGGGGATACGGGTACCAGAATGGGCTTTCCTGTTAGCAGTTTGCAGTATCCATCAGATAGGTAAGGAGTTTTCTTTTTGTTGTTTAGATCTAATAATATATTTTAAGCAACTAAACTCATTTTATTGTTTCACTTAACAAATGGTTGCACTTAAATGACACTTCTTTTTATCTACTTTTTTTCAATTTTCGTTAAATATTTAGTGTCTGCCTATTAACTGGACTGATTGAACTTAATGTTCCCTCAAGCCACTCAATATAACTCCATTTGGAAAGTAGTTTTGAAGATCAAATCAAAAAGAACCATTATTCATGTCTTAAAATGCCAGTTGTTCAGTACTGGTTATGCCTTACAAAAGCATTTTATTTCTTTTGCATTTTGTAGTAAGATTGATTATGAATGTTATGTTCTTTTTATGAAATTTAAAACACTACATTTCCCAGTTGATAGATCAGACCACTGGTCAGTCTTTTCCAGTATCTTTTGAGGAGCTAATACCAGATTCCTCAAGATTTCTTGCCAACTTCCTTTGCAAAAGAGACTAGAAGGGTATATTCATGTGGCAATGATTTTCAGTAACGAATTGTACATTGATAGTACATTAGATATAATATTCATATAAATTGTTGATTTTGGGTATGAGCAAGACTGGGAGGTTTATCTGATGCATGCAATCCATCATTTTTTTTTTCTCCTGTCGATATTACATTAATCAGGTGTGATCTTGGCAGATTTTATTAAGCCCTGTTTAATTAATCAGACCACTCAAATAGAAATTACTTGCACAAGTACAAGCTTGCTAAGTCAGTCCCATTCACGTACAGTAATTACTGCCCTGCACATTAGAGCTAACATTTTAAAATCTTCAGATTGCCTCTGAATTTATCTTGCATATCATTTTCAAAGCATTGACAAGTGCAAATATAATTTTAGGCTACTTCATATTTCATGAAATAAGCACTAAAATACTGGTAAGTTGATTTAAGCACAAAATACAAGTCATTTACAGTGTAAGCTTACATTTAGAGTTATGCAATGTCAGTCAAAAGCTTCCTCAGCCCTTCATTGAACAAGAAAGCTATTTGTACTGTGCAATGCTAACCTGATAAATTGCTTTGAAAAATGAGTAATGGTTAGACCAAGTCCAGTGAACTCCTCTTCATTCAAATCTCACTCTGTGGAAAATATTTTAGGTGTGACAGAATCAAAGAATCATAGAATCATAGAATGGCTTGGGTTGGAAGGAACCTTAACAATCATCTAGTTCCAAGCCTCCTGCCATGGGCAGGGATGCCACCCACTAGATCAGGTTGCCCAAAGCCCCATCCAACCTGGTCTTGAACACCTCCAGGGATGGGGTATCCACCACTTCTCTGGGCAACCTGTTCCAGTGCCTCACAACCCTCTGAGTAAAGAATTTCCTCCTAACATCTAATCTAACTCTCCCCTCTTTTAGTTTAAAACCATTCCCCCTTGTCCTATCATTATCTGCCTGAGTAAAAAGTCATTCTCCATCTTTTTGATAAGCCCCCTTTAAATACTGAAAGGCTGCAACGAGGTCTCCTCAGAGCCTTCTCTTCTTCATCCCCAGTTCTCTCAGTCTTTCTTCGTAGGAGAGGTGCTCCAGACCTCTGATCATCCTCGTGGCCCTTCTCTGGACCCGCTCTAACAGGTCCACATCTTTCTTGTGCTGTGGGCCCCAGACCTGGATGCAGCACTCCAGGTGGGGCCTGAGGGCAGAGTAGAGGGGGATAGAGAGTGGTCAAGCGCTGGAACGGCCTGACCNAATCACCTCCCCCTGCCTGCTGTCCACACCTCTGT
>VXAL01013998.1:0-11495 GCA_013399475.1 Chauna torquata
TCTCTACTGTCATCCTGTACCGGAGTAAGAGCAGGGCAGGGCACACACAGAACAACAAACACTGGAAGAAGCTTTTCTGTTTAGTCTGGTAACCTGATTAAAACTAGTTGTCTTATTTTAGCAAAAAAAGATTGCAAGCTAACAAAAGCAAACATTTGCAGTAGGTTAAATATGTTAAAAAAGCCATATAGTCTAAAAAAAATATATTTCATTACTTTTTGGTCCTCGTATTTTTTACACTGATTTTTCTGTTCTTCCAAGGAAATGAGAAAAGAAAAGTTCATTTTGGGTCAAAGTATTTTTTTTCTTTTTTATTATTTGATTATTTTTTTGGCAACCAGACCATACAAAGAGATCTTCAAACAGCTATAGTTTGTAGTTCTGGTGATGGCAGTTTTCCCAGAAGTATTTGGGAATCAGTTAGGCTCCCACAAATCCACTTATTAGGAAGGGAAATATATTTGGGATTTTGTAATTCTTTGTTACTTTACACTTGTATTCATTTCTCAGGATTGCAAGGAAGAAAGAAATGAATCTCTTCAAGGTGAAGCACACAAATTTGAACTTCATACACAATGTGAGGAATGAAAATTTCTTTTTTTGGGAAGATCTTGAACACTCCTTGAGTAAATTTCATGGATGTACAGTAATAAGATATGCAAATAGCTTTCTATGGAAACTAGAAAAAGCTGCAGGCTTTAAATCCCAGATGGAGATCTTATTAAGGAAACCTCATACTTTTGAAAACCCTATTTCTCCATCTGCTTATAATATCTTTCAAGTGCCTCTCTGTGTAATTGTAATGATGGTTTCTTCAGGTCATATGCTTTATTGTTTATTACATAATTCCACTCCTTCCCCCAAAATGCAAATATCCACCTTATCAGTCTGCAAGGATCAAATTCATTTTCTGTGCTGAACCAGGCAGGGGAGAGCAGCATAGTTACGATGTCTCAGCAAAGGCTCCACAAGGGAAGTGTACAGCATGTAACTCGTTCTCCTCAAACCCTCCTCAGAGAAATATTTTGTGCCCCTCTCCTGTCCTTGTTGTCTGACTCATTCTGACTCATTTTGGCCTGGAAAGCAGTGATCTTTACTCCTTTCTGGGAAAGTGAAAAGAAGGAGCAATCCTGCTCCAAATAAATGCAAATAAATAAGCCACAAACATCTGGGAGAAAGCAGTTAGAGGAGTGAGAAATTATTTCCTGTCATCCAGCATTCAACTACAATATAATTTTGATTATTATCTTGTTTTTCTTTCCTGACTGAGGCAATGGAGTTCTTAGTTGTGAATCCAAGCTCAGTGTGTTTCAGATAAATAATAGAAAATATTTGGTTTAATTTCTATTTCAAACTGTTGTTCAGAGGTGTTTGTCCAGTCACTACAGCTTAAGAAAGCAAGCAATTTCATTGACTGCTGTATGTCGTTCAAGTACATTAGCTTAAGCCTTTATTGATTTACTTGAAGAAACATTAGGGTTTCCTCAAAGAGCATTCTTGCCACTAACCTTATTTGTTTGCACATTCCTGTGAAGATAATACAAATGGTAGTTGTTCACCATGTTGATATAAAAATCCAAATTGGTATTTACTAGAAATGGCTTATGCTAGGTGACAACTTTTAGTTGGGAACATCGCAACGCTGCTGTAATAAAATAACATCACCTGTCCTGAGAACAGCGGTGCAAGGAGGGTGCGAGTGTCAAGGAGCCTTCAGCTTCTCCAGCTGCTGCAAGGTGCACCCCAGGGGTGCCAGCTGCTCACTGAGGATCTCCCACCTGGAACTGGGGGCTGAAATGCTCTATTTTTCCAGTGATAAAAGCAGTATTTCACACAAATCTTGTGAAATCTGCAGACTCTGTATTAGCCAGATGGTGTCAGTCTTGTATTAAAGCTTTATAATTATTCTCCCTGTGGTGCTCAATAAAATATAACAAATTCTGCTGCTCACACTTTTTATTTCACCTGTACTTGCCTCACAAAAAAAGAAAAAGAAAAAGAAAAAGAAAAAGAAAAAGAAAAAGAAAAAGAAAAAGAAAAAGAAAAAGAAAAAGAAAAAGAAAAAGAAAAAGAAAAAGAAAAAGAAAAAGAAAGAAAAAGGAGTGACTTGCTAAAATCTGCTGTGAGCAGGTCACATTGTCTGTCCTTGAATTGCAGTGAACTTTTGCAGACCAGAGTGTAAAAATTGCATTTCCTTAAGTCTAAGAGATCCTCTCTGAAAAATTGCTTGATACATCTTTCTTGATTTTATTGTCATGATGGTCGACTCTTGCAGAAATTTTTGTTATTGGGAGAGACACGGAAAATAAACAGTGCCTGCAAGAATTTAAATGGTCTAAAATTGCCCAAAATTGGGGAAAAAAACAAAAACAAAAACAGAAAAAGAAACAAAAACAAAAACAAAAATGACAGTGAATGACAGGCCATTTGAAGGAAGGCACCATTAACAATAAAAAATCTCGTATAGAGAGCTGCAACACAGCCCTATAAAGGTAATTATTATATAATCCATTAGTTAATTCAAACATTATGGACTTTTGGACGAGCTGTAAAACTGAGCTCTTGGCCACTTTTAACCTTCAGAAGTGCCTTGGCACTTTGACCAAGAGCTGGGGTGTTAACACAAGGGCTCCATTCAAATTCCATTTGGGTAACAATATTTTGCCTAACTGACATTTGCATATAATTTAGTTAGATACATTATTATTCCCTGCTTGTCTCACACTGTAGTACAAAGCTGCTGTGTTAAGAGCTGCTGTTGCCTTGCCAGAGGTTTTAATAATCCAGGGAGCAGCAAAAGGATTCCTGTCAGTACCAGAACAGAGTTTGCGGTCAGTGTTTTGGGAGTTTGGAATGAAAGTGCTCTATAAATAAATGTCCATAACCAAAGCTCTGTTTCAAATATCACAAATACTTTGGAAGCTACAGTATTTGCTAGTGATGCTGAACCCTAAGACTACTGGTAATATTAAGGGAATTGGTTATCATCCCTGCCAAGGGACCATTCCAGGATGAATAAAGAGGAAAACTGATAAGAGGGCTCAAGAAATATATAGTGTATCTTTTTCTGAATTGAATTTAAACTATTTATTAAAAACAAAAACAAAACAAACAAAAAAAAACCCTAACAATTTAGCAGTCTATCCAAAGTCTGTATACTGCTTCAAATCTGAAGCAGACTTCACAGGGTCACTTGGCCATTCTTTGGGAACCGGGTAGGGGTTTGTGTTGTGACTGCATTGGTTTTTTTTTTTGGACAAGATATTTTGGAAGGTGTCTTTAGGAAAATTTCCCCATCTCCTCCGGAAGTTTACTCCCTTAGCTGAATTCTCTGGAATAGGAGTGTTTTGTTTTCTATTTTTCATGTACATCATCATAAATATTGTGATCGGCACTGCTTCAGGGAAAGGCTATCAGCTGCTCATAGCACTGTTGTGCAGGACTTCTGTTGTTGCTGTCTGGTCCGCAGTGCAGTGCTAAGGTGGAAAAGGAGCTGACCCACAACAGCTAGCAGAGGGTGATCCCAAGTAACATGCTGTCCCTGCTGACTTCTTAGTCTTCTGAAGGACCATGTGTCCATGATAAAATAACTGTGGCCACAGTGAGTGTTTGAGGGCTCTGCTGTGACTGTCCAGTGTCTAACTGTTCACCCAGCCCATGGAAGAACCACCCAGCACCCTCCCAGCTGGCACCTGGGCTTGTTTCTGGGGATAGTGGGAGCCTGGGATTGTTCTCTCTGGCAGGAAGGATGGAACCACTCTGTTCTGGAGGGCCAGAGAGTTAGCTGAGTGGACAGGACTCCTCCAGAGCTGGTTAAGTTATATTTTGGGAGCAGAAATAGAATTGATGATGAAGCTAGGCTGTGAATACCAAACACTTGTGGCTGTACCCCATGGCTCAGGGTAGTTCTTGGTGCTATTCATGTCAAGCTACTTCAGGCCTGGAAAACCAAGACAAGTTCTTCAGTTCTCCCTCATGCATCTTGCCACTGTTGCTCTTTTCCAGTAGCAATGACTTCCATTCCCCAACTCCCCTCCCATCC
The DNA here is from genome assembly GCA_013399475.1 of Chauna torquata. NCBI lineage: Eukaryota > Metazoa > Chordata > Aves > Anseriformes > Anhimidae > Chauna > Chauna torquata. The sequence goes on from VXAL01013998.1 coordinate 4,043, forward strand.
TTCCACCCTTACAGTCATTATACCAGGCTTGGCATCCAGTTATTTAGTCTTCTGTTTCACTAAAAATATCAAGAAAAAACAAACAAACAAACAAACAAACAAAAAAAAACAGTGAAAGCTGGTGCTGTGTTGTATACAGAGAAAAAGTGATACTTTATGAATATGACAATGCACAGCTTCACTTTCAGTGGGTAGCTCTCAGTTCATCATGCATGTTGCAATACAGAACCAGGGAAAATCCTGACCCTCACTCAAATGGGTTTATGATGTATTTTACATGTTATAAACTCAAAAGCACAATTAATTTCCAAGTGGAAATAAATACAATCTATTATGCAGAATGGCGACTAGATGACTCTGATTTTCCCTTTTGCTGTGTTGGAGCTTGATTTATTCTCTCAGGAGTGCTACTCTCACAGTTATAATGTACTAGTACCCTGTTTGTGGTTTTGGTGGCTACATAGGAGTCCTAAGAAACTTTTGTCTTTCTGTGTTATTTTTTCCATTGAGTTCATAAGTCTAAAAAAGTCTCTTCCCAACTCATTTGCACTGTTGAAACATAAGGAATTTAAACAAAGAGGTATATTCTTTTTCTAACTTACAGAGACACATTTCCACAGTTACTCCCTTCACTTCCATGTAATTTATCTGGATCTACACGAGTGTAAATTGGAGAAGAATTGGGCCCCTGAAGATGCAGCTGATTTAGATGTTGGTTTAGCATGGCTGGCATTAAAGATCTCACTATATTTAGAGATCCTGTCAGCTCTTGTCCAATTTAATTTCCTTTTATTTTGTTTTATATCCCCTGGTGGTAATATGAGTTGAGATGATGGGTTACCTTAGCTAGCAATGCAGGATGAAGAATGACAAAAACCACTGAAACAGCGGGAAAGTGTTGGCTAGCAATAAGGGTAGCAGTGCCATCCACACCCTGCAAGTGCCTGAATTAATGAAGACATAAGACGTTTTCCAAAAATGCTGTACAAATTAGAAAAAGGCCTTTTATGCTTTTGTTATTGCCAGTGCTGTAGAGAAAGGAAATTTGCAAAGTGAAACCAAGGGCCTTTCCCAGAACAAGCTTTTGCTTATCAGAGGACATACCACACTTAGCCCTTGTTATATCTCAATTTGCTTTTGGCTTTCATGAGTCCAAATTAGCTTATCTGTGATATTTTCATGTTTACTCAAGCTTTCAGCTTGATATTGATGCACAACTAACACATGGGTGGTGTTGCGTTCCAGGAGATTTTTAAAGTAAATGAGAGAGAGAGACTTTTAGTTATATAAAGTTAGTTTTGGAACTTTACTTTCCACAGCCATTTCTACAAAATCTGCAGGCAGCAGCCTCAGCCCCACTAAGAGCTGTTTGTGCTCTGCTGGCAACACAGAGGGTGCCAGAAACTGCCATAAGTGGCTAATTGGGGATTTTTTCTGGCTGCATGTTGCTGTCTGGCTAGATCCTTTGGTGGATGGAGGAAGGAGTCAGCAGATTTGCCTGAATGTTCCAGGACAGTTTCTATGGGGAAAATGGTGGGGAACACTGGCCATTCTGCATGGGTTAGGCAGCCCTCAGACTCATCCAGGTTATGCTAGGGATGGGGTCAGTATTGAACAACACCTTGAACAAGAAAGTTGCAGAAAGTTTCCCCTCCTCTGTTACCACATGGCTCCTCTCAGTGCTTGTTGGAAACAGCCAAGTAGCCTCACATCTTCTACTAGTGCATTTTGAAGTACTTCCAAGAAAATGTAGTATGATTTTCCTGCCTAATGACCTTGAATGACCACATGTTATAGTTTATTAGTTAGTTTATTAGTTAGTTCTTAAAGTAAGAAATCTTACTGGAATTAATGGTTTCTTTGGAAACATGGATCCCTGATGTCTTTTGTTTTTATAAATTCTCTTGTTACAGTGTAATTCTGAGAGCCTTGGAATTTCCAGGTGAACCTTGGGTTCCAGGTTGACCGGCCATTTATAAAGATACAATGGAGATGTTTCTTACTCTGAAACAATGAAGACATTTTTATTTTAAATTTCTTTGATTATTGGACATGAAATTTGCTTGGTACTTACACAAAGAGCAAAAAATAAGAGTATCCTTGCTTTCATTGTGTATTTCCTTGTGGTAGTGGTGAAAACTATTTTAGAATTATTTTTAGCTCTTTCTTCATATCTCCCCTAATGGGTGTGTTTTCCCACCTTCTAGGCATGGTTGAGCAATGAAAACACAAACCAGTAGGTTCGCTATTTTATTTTTCATGAGGTCTGAAAAGGACAGAATAAATCTGAGAGGTCTCTTTTCCCGTTCACAAGATGGGACATGCATGCAAAGTAATTCTCTTCACATGGTAGTCCTGGGGCTGTCTACTCGTTGACTAAGAAATCTTCCTTTGGCTTGTCCTATCACAATTTTTCTGGTAGCATACTAGGCACAAATTCTTTAACACAATGTCTCTGCAGAGGTTAGGAGTTTCCTCTGGGTGCCTTGGAGCTTATCAGCTGGTGTATCAAATGAGCCGATCTCCAGGGACCTGCATCTGACAGCACCGTATAAGGTTACTCCCAGGCAGAGTGGATTACCAACCCCTGTCACATTCACACCATCATACTTACATTAGAGCACTCAGTCTTTCTACACATAGCTCAGAAAGTTGTTTTGCATAGCCTGCACCCATATGCATGATGTGGTTCTCCTAAACTCTGTTGCGAGAACCCATGGATATTTCATTTTTAATGTAGCACCTTCAGGACAAGCATATCAGTGTCACTTACTATTTGGGTGAAAGTGAAAGACAAACATGCGGTGAGTTCCATAGATTGCTGTCCATAAGTGCACAAACTCAGAATTTAGGCTCTGTCAGCCATGGTCTCCAGACCATGAGGTGAGAGTCATTGATATTTTTGTTGTGGTGGGCCATGTCCTCTCTCTCTTATGCAGTGGTGATGCATGGTATCACATCCAAAGATCAGCTGTGGAGGAGGGACTGGGTAATATATCATTTTGCAAATTTCCATGAGAAGACGAATCACAATGGACTTGCTCATGACAAATTGCTGTGCTAGAGAGCTGTGGGAATTTGGCCAGATTACAGAGACTAGTGCCAAACCACTTCTGGCCAAAACCAGATGTACTGACACTGCAGAGCTCCTGGGGGAAAAAAAAAAGTGGGATTTTGCATCACAAAACTAGAAACTCAATGGTTTATAATCTGTGTCTGGATGTGGCCTTATCAGCAGGTATGTTGGTTAAAATTCTTGAGGCTTAGCAGGTCTGAGTGTATCCATAGTGATGGTCAGTAAGTCTCCATGCTATTGATAGATTGTGTCTGAGGTATGACTAGTTCTGGCACATGTCATAGGCTGTGAGCTATTGAGTTGCTCAGCACAGTACATTGCTTTGCTGCTTCGTCCCCTATTCTCCTCTCACTTGAACAATACATGTCTACAGATCCAGGGTGCATTCCCTCCTTCCCATACATCATATGGGCACACTGCTGAACTGACTTCAGCATCAGCGATGAAGGACTTCAGCGGTAAATACCACTGTAAAAGGCAAGCTGTTGGATAATATGATGATGCCAGGGCATCCTGCAGGAATTCATTGGATAGTAGTTGTTTGTTTGTTTGTTTGTTTGTTTGTTTGTTTTTTCCATAGGGTACTCCATTCAGTATGCTCTGCCGCGGCTAAGGGTTGTGGAGTGTGGAGGAAGCTGGGGTGCACTGGGTACCTTCATCATGGGAGGCCTCAGGAGTAACCTAACAGAGCACGAGAAATGTGTTCTAACATCATGAAAATCAATGTTGGAGACAGGATTCACCAGTGGAGTTATAGCTCTGCCTTTCAGTTGTGTGGCTGGATGGCTGAATCACTTCCTGGAGAAGCATCATAAAATTTGATGAAACAATGCAAAATATGTGGAAGGGCATAAGAGTATGCTTATTTCAAACAAGCGAATAGTAAGTCTACATTAATGAAGAGAATTGTTTCCTCTGATTACTGGTCTGGCCTGTGGGAATGCTGAGTTCCCTATGATCCCTGTCAATGTGTTACCTCTCGGTCTCCCTAAAGAACATTTGCAAATTCATTAAGCCAGATATATAAAAGGAACTAAATCACCAAACAGTAAGGTGTTCAGCCTCCTGCTGGTACCTTAACTCACTCTTAAGCACTTCACTGTTGTGGAGTGACTTCCAAAACCACTAATACTTAGCACTAGCTGTCAGGATATGTTGAGGATAGGAGCATCTAAATTGGGATTCTTATTCTTCTTTTCTAGAAATATACATTTACTTCTTGCTTTGAAGATTGACGCTTTTCTTTCTATACATGCATGGAAGAGGAAGGTACAGCAACAATTTTTGCAGCACTGTTAATTACAGTGTAAGTCTAGGGAGATGAAGACTTTGGTTGTTCAGTGGCAGTAGTCTGTGATGGCTTGAACTATTTGGTTAAAGCATCTTGTTTTTCACAGTCATTGGTAAAGTTTAATAGTATTATGCTGTAACTGAGTGCTTAGAAAATCTCATAACTGATTTTTTTTTTACCAAAATGAACTTTAGCTTTTTAAAAAGTATTGCCTTTTCAGGGCTCTGACATATATATTTTACTTCTTTTCAAAGTGAGGGTGATTTTATTACCAAAATCGGAAAGTGGGACAAAAAGGTATGCAAGTGAAAAATGAGGCTGAATAGCATTGCTAGGAAAACTCAATCTTTTCCTGTTTTTCTGTGTTGTGATTAGACAAGAAGGCCAACAGGCAATTATATTTTCAGCAGTAAAGTATATTTTCAGCATAGTCTCTGTGATGCTCCTATTAACAATCACGGGATCATTAAAATTAGAATGGTGAAAGAAATCAGTGTGCTACTCTTCACCTTGACCATGGAGCTGCTGCCTTCAAACCAAATACTCTGTCCTAACAGGCCACTTAATATACCAGAAGGCAGCCATAGAAACACTTACAGAGCAGTCAGGCAACAGTACAACTCTTAATGTGTCTGTGAACAATGGTAGGAAGCCTGAGTATGGGTAAGAGCAAAGAACTGAAGAAGGGAGAAAAAAAAAGGAAAAAGGAAGAAGGCAGAAATAAGGATGTAGAAAGAGTATTTGGTACAAACAGTATTGAAGTGCAAATCACTGAGACTATAATGAAAGTTGTCAAACATTCTAAATTATGAACCAGAGTATTTAAAGTAACTTTTGTAAATTTCTTCCATCAGTACCAAAGAGATACTGACGTGATATTGCTTTGAAATGGAAGTTGGGTTGGCAGATAAATTTGGATACTTTTTAAACAACAATTTTTAAATTGGAAATTTGTTAAAGTATTTCTACTTTCTACTTGTGTGTTGTCAACTACAATTGAAAAAGTCCTTTCTTTTGAAAAACATGAACCAAAACTGTTTTTAAATTATGCAAACACTAATTTTGTCATTTGAGTTAATGTAAAAAAAATGATTTTTTGTTGGAAGCCCAGAAAGAATTACCTGAGATTTAAACATAAATTTTTAAGAGTCTTACCTGACAGTCATACATACCAATGGAAATTTAACTCTTTTCTAGGAAATAGTGTTCCAGAATATTTTACAACATTCCAAAAGCTGTTGGAGTGGATTTCAGGATTTTTTTAGCAATTCTGTCTGTATCAATAAAATAAAATAAAATAAATGAAATTAAATGAAATAAAGGAGGGAGCCATGTCTGGGACTATATTCAATAAAAAAATGTAGGCACCTTGGTTTAGAAGACCCTGTCAAAAAGCATGAGCAATGCTTTTCAAGTGGTTACTGAGTTTGCAGTCTCAGTAGCTATTGGGGGTTCTGATTAAGATCCAAAATTGGTGAGGCAGAATCAACTTTGCCATAAATTCAGATATATCAGGGTCCAAGAGGGTTTTGATGCTAAATCCAAATATCAGAATGAAGACTTATCTTTAAGTATGAGTAAAGCTCCTAAGGTCTGGTTGACATCTCTTAATACTGTCAATAGGGAGTTACTTCATAAAATGCATTAATATAAAAGGTAAACTGAATGTGCTAATGTAAAATGAGTGTAATGTCAAGAGAATTGAGTGGTTTTCTACATGAAGGTTTAAATAATTCATTTTTTTCTTCCATTTTTGACATCTCAGTCCAACTCAGGCAAAAGTGTAGGCTGAGAAGACAGCTACAGTAGGTATGCAGCCAATTAAAACAATCTTTCATAAAAGAACAGGATGATTTTCAGGACAGGCAATGTTATTTTGTGAACACCAATATAACTTCCTAAATGTCTCACAGATGCAGTCTGAAAGAAATTGCATCCCCCTCCTAGTAAAAATATCTTAGCCACCTCAAAGAAGAGACCATCTGGAGGCCTACTCACTTTGGGGGATGCTGAGTTAATAATAGAGTGAAAGTCCAAATAACTCTTTAGGAAAGACATACGGAGGAGTAGCACTAGACTCTAAAGTGATTTAAAGTAGTGTATCTCCACACGAATTTACTTCACTATTGCTATTATTTAATCACCATATCATCACCATACTGGGAATCCTAGTCACAGATTAGAGCTCATTTTGCAAGGGATTTGCTAAGTACTGTTATGTGGATTTACACTAAAAAGTCAGTAAAAATACAGTAATATTTCAATAATAAAATCAATACAATTAGGTACAATTATTTTCTAGTAGACGGATCTCCCCTGGCAACCCTGCATTCAGACTTGAGCAGGTAAGGTAATTTAAGAAAACAATAATCTCAGAGCCTCTGAAATTATCTCTGAATTAAGACATATGACTCCCATTAAAATCAACACAAAGTTTCCAGCCAAATATCTACATGCTGCTTTGAAAATCAAAGGGGGGTGGCTTAAACATCAGAGTATTAGAGAGTTTTAGCCACATGATTTTCATTAGATTTGACATAAGTCATATAGATCAACAAAATGTTCCTAAGAGGGGCCATGAGATGAAACGTATGTCAGGTCAACTGTGGTCAACACAGTGGTCAATACTTTTTAGTCTCTTCCTTAAGGATCAGGATGACGGGCAGGTGCAACCTCAGCAAGTATGATTCAAAACTGTGAGGAGTGGTTGATGGACCAAGTGCGTGTTTTGTCATCCAGAGAGACCTCACCAGGCTGAACAAAAGGGGTGAGAGGAACCTAATGAAGTTCAGGAAAAGGTAAAAGTTAAGTCCCACACCTGGGAAGAAACAATGCCATGTACTATTACAGTCTGAGGGCAGACTAGCTGGAAAAGCAGCTTGACAAAAAAGGATTTGGTACTCCTCCTGGACTCCAAGTTGATCATTAGCCATCAATGTGCCCTTGGGGCAAAGCAGGCCAATAGCTTCCTGGACTGCATTAGGCAAGGCTTTGCCATCAGGTTGAGGGACTTTTACCAAGCTTTTCAAGTGGAGATATAGTGGCAAAAGGAATATGCTCCTTCTCTTCTCCAAAGAGGTGACTCC
>VXAL01014000.1:0-15728 GCA_013399475.1 Chauna torquata
GGGGAGGGGGCCGAGGATGGCGGGAGGAGGGACGGGCACCCACGGGGGGACGGGCACCCACGGGAGCCCTCCCGAGGGGAACTGCGAAAGCTTCTCATTGGGAAGTGGGAAAAAAAAGATTCATTTCTCAAGTGGGAAAAAAAAAGAAAAAAAAAGAAAGAAAGAAAAAAAAACAGCTTTCTTGGCACGCTCCGCGTTATTATTTTTAGCAGCGCACACGGCCAAGCTGCGCGCCGTTGCAACGTCCTCTGCTTCCCGGGGAAACGCGCGTCCCCGCGGCGGAGAGCCGGGGCCGGGCTCCGTGGGGAGCGGGAGGTGGGTGGGCTGGGGCGGCCGCAGGGCGCGTGGCCACGGAGCCGCGCGGCAGCCGAATCGCCGCCCGTCCTCGTGGCTGGCACGCTGTGGTTTTTACGTCTTCCCCCAGCTCGCCTTCCTCCCGGAGGCGATCTGTTCCTAGAGCCCTGACATCTGGTTCGTGGAAGGTGACGGAGCTGCTCCTGCCGCAGCGCGAGGCACGGATCCCCGATCCCTTCCCGGGCATCGCGGCGCGGCCGGGAGGGATGGCGGGCGGCTGTGCCACGGGGGATGCACGAGCTCGCTCGCCCTCTGCCGCCTCCTCTGCCCACCTGCCCAGCCCCTGCCCCTGTCCCCGAGCCATCTTGGCACTGCCACCGATCCCTCCGGCCACGAAGATGCTCAGGCCCCTTCAAACCCCCAAATAAAATAGCTGGGGTTCCCCCAACGTGACATCGCACATGGCGAGGGCCGTGTGTTTGGGGAGGACGAGGCAGTGAGAGCCCAGCCCCTGGGTTATTTCTAAAAGGACCTTTGAGCCAAATCTCTGTCCTGTCCCAGCGGGAGGGAGGGATGGAGGGACGGGGCGAGGGCAGCCCCTGCTCGCGGGGCGCTTCCAGGCGAGACGTAGGACAAGAGACGGCAGATGGAGGCGGGCAGACGGAGCAGCGAGGGTGCGCTGAGGCCCCGTTTGCTCTGACGGGATCTTGGCTCGCTGCTGGCTGAGCAGCTGCTGAGCTTATTGGGGCTGGGGGGGGCCTGCGGGGCTCCTGGCAGAGGAAGGGATGGGGATGGGAAACGCGGGTGACTCCCTAGTGTGGGGGACAGCTGGGGAGAGAGGGGGACAAGGGCTGGGCTGCTAAAAGCGCTGGGGTGAGAGGTGTGGGTGGGTGGGAAGGAGCAGGGGTGCAGGGGCAGGCACCCTCTGTGCCGTGTGTCTGTCCTGCCAATGGCATGGGGAGCGCTGCGTGCGTGTTGGACGCCCTGGACCGCTGCGAGACCAGCAAGAAAAACTCTCCGGCCTCAAGGCCAAAGCAGCGTCCGACCCACTGGCCCTCGCTGCCTCGCATCTCCCTCCCCTCCTGCTGCTTCCCTCCTTCCCAGAAGAGCGTGGTCTGGGGTTTATCCGCGCAGCTGGATGCCAGGACGGCTTGGTGTCCCAGCACCAGCACTGTCTCCTCCAGCACGCCTGGGACTCTCCAGGGGACAGCATCTCAGGGGTCCCAGGGTGTGCGGGGGCTGAGGGGGCTGTCGGCACGAACCCTGAGGGATGGACAAGTCATCAGCCAGGCTCACGGTTTGTGATCTCGCGGTCTGTTTGTGGGGTGCCAGGGAGGCCGGGAAGATAAACGGGCTGGGGGGGCTTGGGCAGCAAGGCGGGAGCGCTCTGTGCACACCTAACCCAGGCGGGGACGTGAGAGGCGATGCTCGGGGTGATGACGCGGAGGGACAAGGACCAGCTTTTGGATCCCTTCCTCATTTTTCACACCCAGGGCAAAAGCAGCCTCCAGAGTGGCCCAGCCCACACCCCGAACGCTCCCCCCGACTTGGGGACACCGCTCTGGCTCTGGTGCCACCGTGTGGACAGGCGACCTGTCCGCAAAGTCGCCGTCCCCTCGATCCGCAGCCTTTCCCCGGGCAGCTCTGCTTTGCCAGCCCGTGATGACCAGCGGGGTGTTTATGTCCCCTGCCCCGTGTCCCCAAAACCCTGCCCACCGCCTGCTTGTCCCCCTCTGCCACCGCTGCTGCTCCGTGGGCCCGCAGGCCACGCCGGAGCTCCCACGCGTTTCCACCAGAGGGAGCCAAAATGTCACGAATCCGTGCCCACCGCCCGGCCGCGGGTGTCCATCATCGCGGCGTCGGGACGCCGGGCCACGCAGCAGCCGTGGGAGGCCACGCGGGGACTGTCGCCCCTCCGTGTGGCTCTGCCATCAGGAACCCCCCTTCCAACCGCCGCAAACCCCGTCCTGCCGCACCGCCAGGGAGAAAACCCGCGTGTCCGCCCCGAACATCCCTGGAGCAGCCCCAAATCGCCTCTCTGGTTATTGGGTTTCTCCGAGTCCAAATCACCGCCCGGCACCAGCGAGGAAGAAGCAGCTCCACTCTAAACACCTTGTAGAGGGTGTAATTGGTCTCAATTAACGCAGACACAAAGCACCAGAGAGGGAGGGTTGGAAACGGTGCTCCTGGTGCTCTCTTGGCATCTCCCCAGAGGATCCCTCCCGCTCACGCATCGCGATTCCCAGGGCCTGGGTAGCGCTGGGCACGTGCTTGCGGGAGACGGGAGCAGGGTGGAAATAACCTGCCAGATGGGAGAGGGGGGTGGGCGCAGGGAAAGTCGGAGGAGAAATCTCGCCCGCGACGCCACATGGTGCCAGAGGAAAATCTCTCGCCGAGAATTTGCTCGTTTATTTAAAGCCCGTCATTAGCGGCAGCCATGTGGGGTGGGATTCGCACCAGTCCCAAGTGAATCGGGTGCCTTGTTTCGGAGATGTGTCTAATCCACCAAAATGCTCTTGAAATTGCTGCTTCCCACCGAGAACTGCCGCTTCCTGCTGCAGCCGGGAGAGCCCGAGGGGACAAGGGGGTCCTAGCCCCTCGTCTGCGCGCGGGAGATTTTTGGCACGTCAGAGGCTGGGAGCAGCCACGAGCCAGGGAAACACATGGGGTAGATGGGATCTGGGCTGAACACGGGCAGGCGGCACCCAGCTGCTGCTCAGCTCTGCTGCCAGAGCAGCCTGGCACGGTCAGGGAGAGGAAATCCCAGCCAGCTCCAGTGTTTAATCCTGCCTGCCCGGCGGAGCGCCTGGAAGTGCCCCGTGTGGGGACTTCGGGGCACGGGAAGCAACCAGATGCCAAGATGCTTCTGGCAGGGCACCGAGCCAGGCTGGGTTCGTCCCCAGACCCTTCCCACCAGTCTCAGCGATGCTGGAAGCAGGGTGTACGTGCCCCAGGTCTAGTGGCAGGCTTCCTGCAGCCTGATGGCACCCTCAGGCCAAATGAGATGGGGAAAGATGCCTGCCTGACCAGGTAACACCTCGAGGAAGGAAAAGAGGAAAAAAGAGGAATTTTGTTAGATGCATGGTAGCAGGCAGGGACATGGAGGGAAACTGAGGCACGGGAGAGTGGACTGGTGGGACGTGGCGGTTGAAAAGTGTCTGCCAAACACGTGGATGCACAAATGTCTCCATCCCTCCCCTCTGGAGCTGCTGGCAAGCAGAGGGTTAGCCCAGCCCGTCCTAGCCCAGCCCCAGCTGCGGGTTGTTCCCGGGGCTGTAAAGGGGCTGGGGGGCTGGTTGCTGCCTCCAGGCTTGAAGAGGAGGTGGCAGCGGGGCTGTGCAGGGGTCTGGGCGTGCAGAGGTGGGGTGACCAGCTGATTGTCTTTCCTTTACAGCCGGCAGATGTCCAAGCCGCCTCTCCTCCAGCCAACATGAACCTCATTCCTTCATCCTTCAGGAGCTGAAGCGCCGCTCCTGCTGCCCTGGGCTCCCTCCAACTTCTCTGCATTCTCCTCAGCCCAGCTCCCACTGGGGCCCTGGGAACCTGGAGCCCCACAGAGCAATTCCACGCTGGGTCCCGTCCCCACGGTGGGATTCGCCTGTCTTGCGCTGCTGCACCGCGCCAGAGCCCTGCTTCGGGAGCGCGTTGCGCAGGGCAGCGTTGGGACTTCCGCAGTGATGCTGTGCCAGCCTGGCAGCTTGCGCGCCCTCCTGCCTGGAGGTGATCCAACGGCAGGGGTTGGATCTGATTTGCCTGCGAGATGTGGGTTTGGGCTTATCCTCAGTGCTCGCAGGTGGGATGCTTCGTTACTCATGCTAGGTTCTTCGAGTGTGGAAATCAGGCTGAGAGTCTCTCGTCTCTATCCACTTAAAGAGAATTACCATCCCTAATCTGCTATCCCCTGGGTGTCCCCAAGGCTCAGCTAATGACTGGGAGGCTGGCTGGTGTCTTGCTGTGGTGCCCCGGGGTGGGTTTCATCCAGACCTGCCAACCTGCACGGGTCCACGTAACCTGTTAGCAGGTTACCTGAAAGTGTATGCGTATGTCCTGCTTTTTTTTTCTTTTTCAGTTGAATTTATCTTTTGGATGCAGAGCAAGCCTGGAAAGTTCAGCCCTGTGGTTTATCAGTGCCTGAAGAGTGCTTAGAATAAAAACCCATCCCATGACCTGGAGCAGAGCATGGTACTTGCATAGAGAAGATGCAGGGAGAGCGTCTTGTCCCACGCCTGGCAGCTGGGCTCTGTGGCTGCATGAAAAGGGCTTTGAAAGTGGCACACGAGGCAGGCAGGTCCGTATGGAGAAGCGGCAGTGCCCTCGGCTGCGAGCTGGGTGCGGAGGTGCTGGGGCCTCACAGGACCCCGAGCCTGGCTTTGCTGGGAGATCCCCCCCTTACTGGCAGCGCCAGGGTCTGTGCTTGGCCTGGGACTGCTGGGACATTTCGGGTGGCGGGGTGACCAGCAGGTCAGCGTGCCCCTCTCCATGACCCACACACCTCTCCCCACCTGCCCTGCTACCCAAGTCCATCCTTCCCCCAGCAAACCAGCAAAGGTGTCAGCAACCAGCACAAAACGTTGTTAATGCGGCAATTAAATCCACGTCCGGGGGTGACACCGTGCACTCGTAGCAAGCCCCACCCCTGCCACCCCCAGTCCCCTGTCCCACAGCCTGGCCACATGCTGGAGCCCGAGCGCACCAGGAGCTGCTCGTCCGCAAACGACCCCGCGGTGCGCTTCTCCGCTCCTGGCTTCTGTCCCTACTCGCTGCCGCGGCTGTGTTTCGCTGGGATGTTGTTGTTGTCGCGGGTTGTTCTTTATGGCTGGTGGGGTTGATCTTGACTCGCAGAGTGAGTCATTACGTGGCAAATGGGATCCAGTCGCAGAGACGTTATTTCCTCGCCCGGTGTTCTTTGCAAATGAGATTTTGCAGAACTCGAGCGGTTTTTTCCTTCCAGCCAAAAGCCTCTTCCCAGTCCCATTTAAAAGCCTGTGAATTGGGTGCTGAGAGGCGATGCACGGGGAGGGAGAGAATGAATATTTACCACGGGCCTCACCAGGTAGGAGAGCTAATAAATGTCCCAGCAATCAATCCTGGCAGACCTAGCCGGCACCTTAAATCAACTTGCGAATGCAAAGTGGCTCTGAACCAGGGGATGGGGAGAGAGGCCGTCCCCACGCTGTGCCATTTGTTTATCTGGTTTTGATGACTCACAGAGGAGGAGGTTTGAAAAGGAATAAATAGAGCCTATAAACTGTCTCCCCGATGCTTGGGAAGATGCCCTGGATCCGTGCTCCATTTCAACGTGCTCCAGAGAAGGTCCTGCTGTAGCCGAGGTGATCCCAAGCTCGTTATGGCTTGGGCAGGAAATTTTCCGCTGCTGAAATGCTCCCTAGGCTTGGCTGCACTGCTGAGCCGAGGCAGGGCTGGATCCAGCCGGGCACCGAGCGCCCTTCACCACAGCCTTTGCGAGCGAGCAGCTTTGGGCCAGAACGCGGGATTTCCATCCCGGCTCATTCACTGCTTCCCTCCTTGCGCCGGGCGATGCAGCATCGGGGCTGCGGGGCTTCTCCTCGGGGCGCCCCGGCTGCCACCAGCCCTTCCCCTGCCCACGGCCGAGAGCATCCCCAGGCAACTCGGGCTGACGGAGACCTGCAAAAGCCCAGCGCTCCTGCCAGGTGGAAAAGCGCTTCGTTTGTGCCGGCCCTGATTAGCAAAATTATGGTTGCCATGGAGCCCGAATTCCTGCTCGGAGAGCGCCTGCCTCCCCCGGCCCCCCTGGCAGACCTGTGGGGAGGCACGCTGCGGAGCAGAGGCCAGTTCTGCTGTCCCCCAGCAAGCTGATTACTTTTATCCCAGTGAACGTCTAAACGGTCCTTTTGTTTATCTCCTTTTTCCTTTCGGCCCAATTTGGGGGAAAAAAAGAAATGCCCCCTCCCCGTGATTTCTCAGATGGGCAGAGGGTGCTGCAGGGAGGGACCCTGGGCTGGGAGGGGGTTCATGGGGTGACTGCGGTGAGCAGCGTCCCGGCCCCCAGTTTGCACCTGGAGGCAGAGCATCCCGGGTACCGGCCCCGCGTCCTGCAGGGATGCGGTTGGCTCCCCCAGGGGAGGGAGGGCAGCTTTTCCACGCACATCAGCACATCAGCACATGGACCACCTTCGCTGGCTCCTTTGCAGGCATCTGCACCCTGGAAAGGGTCCTGGCAAGGTACGACCAGCTCAGAAAAGGGGCCTTGGGGGTCTGGAGAGACCTACACCACTGGCAGAGGATAAGATGTGTCGCCTGCTTGGGCTGCGCAAGAGGGTAAGAAGAGGTGATGATGCAGAGATGAGATTTTGGGAGTGGGTGCAGCTTTTTCTTAGTGGAAAGAGGCCTGTGGAGAGTTAGTGACTGGAAATGCACTGGGTGGCAATGGACAAAAAAATTACTAGAAAAGGGTGTTCCACACAGTACAAGGACGTGTGGGTGGGCTCTGCTTTGGAAAGGCCACCCCTCTGACCTGCATTTCCCTCCAGCAGGGAGAGAACCCCCCCTGCATCCCCATGGCCACCAGGTTTGCTTTTTCTCCAGGGGGCGAGGGTTCGTTCCTGTCCCTAAGCCTCATCACCCCCTCTGTCTGTCCCTGCCCAGCAGAGGCAGTGCCGGTGTCCTGCCACCTCTGCTCTGTGGCAGGTAGGATGCTTTGGCATTTCCAGCCCATCTTTTGTCTGATCACAGCCCTGCCCAGGGCTGGCTGCTCCTGACACCTGCTGAGAACCCTGGAGCAATAATAAATAATAACAATAAATAAATAAACACCTTTATGGGAGTCATAAGCGGGGGAGAAAAAGACCCAGAAGATTTGGCAGGGCAGAAGAGGGTAAGAAAAGAGTTGGTGAAGGATGTGGCCAGGCACTGGCCACCGCGCGCTGGGCCTGGTGCTGGGGACAGCCAGGTGCCCATGCCCTGCGGCCGAGGTGACGCGGCTAAACCCAGCCACGGCTCTGCAGCCAGGACCTTGCTTGGGAGGCTTTGCTGCAGCGATGCCCTGCATGCGGGCTGCCCATCCTCATCCTCTCACTGCGGTGGCAGTGAGGATGCACAGCCAGGGCTGGCACCCACTGCAGGACGGTGCAGAGGATGCTGGTGACCGCCTGTGCCTCAGTTTCCCTCTCAAACTCTGTGTCACCCCGGGGCTTGCTGCCTTCCTGTGCTCAGGAGCAGAGGGTGTTAATTAAATCTGCAAAGCCCTGTGCAGGCAGGGGAAGAAACGCTGGGGCCGGGGCACTCGGTAAAAGTCTGTGCTGATCTTCCCTGCAATTACCCTGTGCGATGCGCCCTTGAAAAGAGCCAAGAGTGGATGCAGTCGGTCATTAGAGCTGCAGCTCTTGAGCTGCAAAGGTGCTGTTTGTCCTCTCTTTTGGCCTCTTAATTCTCCTGAGGATGCTGCGGGCAGCGCGAGCCTCGCTCAGCCTCTGCGCTCCAGCCTTTACCGGTGCCTCGAGGGACTCGGCGGTCACAGGGACAGCCTCAGCTGCCCTCGGCCGGCTTGCGGGGAGGGATGGGTGCACGCAGGGAGGAAGACCATGGGGAGGAAGACTGGGGAGGTGGGGTTACGCAGGGGGTTCCCCTTGCTTGCCCGCTCACTGCCAAAATTCCCAGCCCAGCAATGCTCTGGCCGCGGAGGCAGCCGGGCTGTGGGGCCAGCGGGTTGCAGCCAGGAGTGGGTTTCGGTGCTAAGGAAAACCAGGCAGGGTTAATATCATAAAGTGCCTGATAAGGGGAACAGGCTGAAGGGTCGCGCTCCGACCTGCAGTTTGCCCTCTTTAAGTGGCATGGAGCAGTAATGGAACAGGGGTTCCAATCTCCTGATTATGTGGTTTATCAGAAAATTGAAAGCCGGAATGAATTGCTCTGAAGTGCCGTCAGGCCCGCGGGGACTTGTAGCAAGAAACAGAGATACTGAGGGAAAAAAAGCGGGAAGCGATGTGCGGTCACTGGGAGCCACGAACACTTCCCGAAACGGATGTGGTGGCAGAGAGGTTTCCAGGAACGCTTCCTCCCCGCTGCAATCTCGGTGCAGCACAACCTGCCTCTGCGCTGGCACAGATCCGTCCCCTGCCTCGGGCATCCCCATGAAAAAAGCAGCCTTGGCAGCAGCCGGGAACAGGGACAGAAACCCGTGCCCATCAGCTGCTGGTTCTGGCTCCGGCACCCAGGCGCGGTGGCCAGCATCGTGCCCGCTCCCTGGCACCGCCACCCACCCCGGCGTCTGCAGAGCCCCTGCCAGCATCGCCCGGCTGCCGTCCCTGTGCCCCGTCCCTGCTGTCACCAGCGCTGTGCCACAAACCCTGCGGTTCAGCCTGTCCCCAGCCCCACCGAGGATAACACTCCTCTGTCTCCCGCACTCCTGCAGCGGCGGGCAGCACCTCTTCTCTCTCCCAGTTCAGACACCGTCTCCAGCCCGGTGTTTCTCTCCCCCGCACAATGCTCTGTTTACACCCATTCACCCTCCAGCCCTTCGGCTCCGCTGCAGACCCACATACACAGCCCTTCGGGCTGGCACCGGTGAGCAGTGCCACAGCAATGGCGTTATCAGCGTCCCTGCAGCCTTCCTCCCCCCCCGGTCATCATCACCCGGTGGGGAAAGAGCTGGGCACGGCTCCACAGCTCCAGCAGAGCCGGCTGCAGGCCAGGGGGGCCGTGGGCTGTTTTTCTGTTTGCTGCCAGCCCGCGTGGAGGGGCAGGGGATGTAGAAGCTGGGCCAGGCACCCTCAAGGCTTCCAGGATCTTTGTGTCTTAAAACTGGGGAGGAAAAGTATCTCCAGGGCTTTGGGGAATCGGTTCCCATGGGGTATCATCCACCCCCTCGGAATCGTGTCCCTACCTGTCCCCATGGGTGACCCCCCTGCTCTCCAAATCTTCATTCCCAAGCAGCCGGGAAAGGGGGTGCCACGTCCCCCCGGGGTGCTGACGGCACCCTCAGCCCGGGGTGCCCTGGGGCAGCGTGCTGGGCGTGCAGCCCACGAGCGGGGGCCGTGCTGGGCACTGGGTGCTCTGCGCCGGTGCCAGCCTGTGCGTGGTGGCCTTGGGGACAGGACGTGTGCACCCAGCCAAACTCCTCGTGCGTGGCCAGGACGGCACCGGGATGGGACGAATCGAGGAGGGTCCCTGGGGTGACAACGCCCTTCAGGGTCTCACTCCAGGGGCTGGGTCCCTGGAGCCCTACCAGCCCCTTGCCACCCTCAGAGGGGACAAAGGGACGATGCTGGCAGGGGTTACTCTGTCCAACTGCGCAGCCAAAGTCCTGTGGGGCAGCGGGGCCCTCTCGCTTTGCAGGGATCAGAGGAGCAGAGCCCCCCCCATCCCCTGACCCCCTCCCCAAGTCCTCCCCTGCTGCCTCCCGAACTCCTAAGGAGGGAGGACAAGGGGATGGGGGGAGGCCCCCGGGTCCCCGCGGAGCCTCGCAGCCCTCAGCCCTGCGTCCGCAGTGTGGAGCTGGAGGCAGGAGGGAAGGAGTGAGTGGGGGCCCGGGGGGGGGCCCAGTGATGAGGACCGGCTGTCCCAGTGGAGCCACCAGGGCAGGATCTGGACTGGAAGGTGAGAGCCGGCGCCCAGCTGCTCCTCTGGCTGGAAGTTGGGCTGANTGTTCCAGAAGAGAGAGGAGCTGGGGCGGGGGGAGAGAGGACGAGCAGCCTGTCACAGCGTGCGGGGACACAGGAACGCGTTGGGGGGGTGCCTGCAGAGCGGGACTCCTGCCCTGCAACCGCGGGGGATCGGTGCAGAGGACAGGCAGCACAGTCGGACAGACAGACAGCAGGAGGGAGCAGCTTCCTCGCACCCAATGCGATGGGAGCCGCCCCGGGCACGGCTGGAGCCTCCTGCTCCACAGCGGCTGATTGGGATGACCCAGGGGTTGCACATCTGGAAGCAGGGAGACCCCAGGCAGCCGCTGGCTCCGGCTGCGTCTTCCCTGGAGAAGTCCGGCCAACTCCGCGCTGCCCTGGCCCCCGCACCGGCAGTTCCAGGAGAGCAGCGGGGCTGATCGATGCCTTGCTCACCACGGAGGCCACGTAAATGGCAAATCACCACGTAGCGAAGGCTGCTGGTGGGGATGGAGACGGCCGTGCTGCCCTCCCCTGGGACTCTCTCGAGTCAATGGAGTTTATTACTTTAATGTATTTCCTCTCTCCTTCTGAAGAGCATCTTCTCCGCAGTGCCGCTTTGCTTATGAGGACCCAGCCCCTGGCAGAGGCAGGGTCTCGGCACCGGGTTTGCTCGCCCGGCGGTGGGAGAGGAAGCCCCCGACACTCCCCCGGGAGCCTCTTTGCTGACGGAGGAGAGAGGCAGCCGGTGGATAAGGGCAGCCGGTTTCTCAGAGCTGAGCTCCAAGGGGAAAGCAGAGGCAGGATTTCTTCAGCCTGCCTCTTAAGGCAGAGACGTCTCCATCCCCTCCCTCGCTCCCTCCCCGCCCGACCCCGTCCGGCATAGGGGTGCTGGGACCTCATCCTTCGTCTGGAGCTTCCCGACAAGACGTAAGTCCTTCCTGGGGAGGAAGATGAATTTTCCCCTCGGCTATTTTATGGGAGCTCCTCAGCCCCTCTGCACGGCCGGGGGAGTTGGAGCTGGGATCAATGCGTGGCGCGGTTCAGGGCTGGCTTTGGGGCTGTATCCTGCTCTGCTTCAGAGCAGGGAGAGGGGACGCCCCTGCGAGGTGTCCCCGGAGATGGGGCAAAGGGGCCACAGTGGGTCAGGGAGCTGCCAGCGTTGTTTGTGGATTGGAAAGGGGGAAAAGGGAGTGCAGGAGCCCTAAAGGGAGTTTTTGGGGAGATTTTAGGTGGTTTCCCAAAGGAAAGACTTTGGCTGGGGCAGGATGGGGGTGCTGCGCAGTTGTGGTCAGCAGAATCTTGGCACCCTGACGCCGACGGGGAGAGGCGCAGAGGGCTCGGGAGCAGCGGAGGGCTTGGGAAAACATCCCACGAACCACCCCGTCTCTCTGCAGCCATGAATCCCTACGTCAACTGCTCCGGCCCCGAGCTCCCCCTGCCCCAGCGAGACTTTCCTGCAGAGCCCCTCAGCCCTGGTCTCTGCAACAGGACTCACCCGGACACCTTGTTCGACCCCAAGGATGCCAACCTGACGGAGGAGCAGCTGCGGGATAAGTACCTGGGGCCTCGGCGGTCCAGCTTCTTCGTCCCCGTCTGTGTCATCTACCTACTGATCTTCGCGGTGGGGGCCGTGGGCAACACGCTCACCTGCATCGTCATCCTCCGGCACCGCTTCATGAGGACGCCCACCAACTACTACCTGTTCAGCCTGGCCGTGTCCGACCTGCTCGTGCTGCTGCTGGGGATGCCGCTGGAGCTGTACGACATGTGGAGCAACTACCCCTTCCTGCTGGGCGCCAGCGGCTGCTACTTCAAGACGCTGCTTTTCGAGGCCGTCTGCTTCGCCTCCATCCTCAACGTCACGGCCCTGAGCGTGGAGCGCTACATCGCCGTGGTGCACCCGCTCAAGGCCAAGTATGTGGTGACCAGGAACCACGCCAAGAGGGTTATCGTCACCATCTGGATCGTGTCGGTCATCTGCTCCATCCCCAACACCAGCCTCCACGGGCTGCAGCCTCTCTACGTGCCCGGCCGGGGCCGGGTGCCCGATTCGGAGATCTGCACCCTGGTCAAGCCACGCTTGACCTACAACCTCATCATCCAGATCACCACCATCGTCTTCTTCTTCCTGCCCATGGGGACCATCAGCGTCCTCTACCTGCTCATCGGCCTGCAGCTCAAGAAAGAAAAGATGCTGGAGGCCGTGGGAGCCAAGTCCAGCGGCGACAGCGACTGTCCCAGCGTCCGGAGGCAGAAGAAAGTGAAGAGGAGGCAGGTCACGAAGATGCTGTGTGAGTCCGAGGCTGGGGATGGGCAGAACCAGTGGGTGTGTTAGGAGGGTGCTGGGGGAAACTGAGGCACAGCCGGTCCAGAGCTGCTGAGGCTGGGTCGTCCCAGAGGAAGGGTGCGGGACTGGTACGTGGGGTGTCGGGGCAAAGGCAGAGCTGGTGACTGGGGTCCAGCTGTGGGGCTGGCTGCCGTGGGCAGCCGTTCCACCCCGGCACGCTGACCTCCGCGTGCTCCCAGCCCCGTGACGGCACGCCGTGGCGGGCTGCCCAGCCCAGTCCATCGGCGGGGCCGGGGCTGCTTCTCCGCTCCGTCCCAGAGAAGCAGAAACCACTCCCTGCCTTCCCCCAGCACGAGGCTGGGAGGGGATATGGGGGGACCGGTCCCCGCATGCCATGGAGATGCAGCGTGGCACGGGTATGGCAGGGCTGAGGACACCAGGGCCACCTACACATCACCCCCTTTCCTCTGCATCAGCAGGGCTGGGTTATAAAACTAAGAGAGGGCAAGGAGAGGGTGCAAATAGCTCTCGCCCCTTGGCCTTGGCCAGCAGCAGGGTGCCCTCTGCCACAGCTGAGGCCAGAACAGGGCGGTACAGCACCCGAGGTGCCTCCTCCACGGGACGTGGCCAGATCCAGTGGTTTGAGGCTGCACTTCTCGCACCCACATCCCCTCGTCCGTCCAAGCCTTCTCCTCCAGTCCCTTTGGCAACAGGTGGAGGTGGAGGCAGGCTCCTGGCCGGGAGGGTGCGCATCCCCAGCAGGGGGTACCCAATCCTGTAAGGTGCCGAGCAGGGGGGCAGAAAAGGGCACCGGGGGGCGGTGACCCTCATCCCCCCCCCAACACCGTCCCCTGGCTCCCCACAGTCGTGCTGGTGGTGGTGTTCGGGATTTGCTGGGCCCCCTTCCACACCGACCGCCTCGTCTGGAGCTTCGTCTCCACCTGGACCAGCCACATGCTCCACATGTTCCAGTATGTCCACATCATTTCGGGCGTCTTCTTCTACCTGAGCTCGGCCGCCAACCCCATCCTCTACAACCTGATGTCCACCCGCTTCCGGGAGATGTTCAAGGAGGTGATGTGCCACCCCGGCCACCGCCAGCCGGGGTCACGCAAGTACTCGCCCAGTGTCACCCACGCCACCACCCGCAGCACCGAGTGCGAGCCCGTGCCCGGCACCAACGGGCTGCCCCTCTCCGACGCCGAGGAGTACGAGATGGAGGAGATGGAGGGGGACCAGGCTGCCACGCACACAACGTCCCTCTGCTGAAGAGCAGGGGGATGCGGGGGGACTGGGACAGCTTCCCAGCAGCATCCCCCTCACCGTGGCACCCATTTGTGTGATGGAGGGGAGAGCTGGGGGGACCCTGCCTTTCTGTTTTGTTCCACTGGGATGCGGGATGCTTTTCTCCGGCTGGTTTTCCAGGGATGCTACCAGGCTGGTTTTCTCGGCTGCTCCAGGGCAGCGGTGGCCGTCCCTCACCACGCTACACCTGGGTTGCGTTGCACCCTCTGCACTCAGCACCGGGACCAGCCAAGGCCAGGGCATCCCCCGTGGTGCAGGGACAGCTGGCTGCTTCCCCAGCGCCACACCAACAATCCCCAAAACCGCCCCATCCCTCACGGCCCAGCAGCGTGAGCCCGTGGGTGCCCACAGGCTGGGAACCCCCAGAGATGCTCGCACCCGGGGCTGAGCCCCGCTGGGTCAGGAGAGGTTTGCAACGGATGGAGCAGGGAAAAGCTCCGCGGGTGCCCTGTTTCCTTCCTGTGATGCACACCTGGCCATCCGGGCAGATGTCTGCCTCCCTCCTCTTCCTCAGCCACCGCAGCCCCTGTGCCCCACAGGGGAGTGGGGCCCTCCTCATCCTTGCCCTGCACGAGCCGACCCTCACCCAAGAATTAAAAACCAGAGCCACTCGCTTCACTTGTGTCCTGGTTGCATCCCCGGGACCCAGCTCTGCTCCCAGCACCCGGCCATCCTCCCACGGGGCGACGGGCAGGTCACGCGCAGCAGTGCCGGGCACCAGGGCTGTCCCTTTGCCCCCCTCCCGCGTGTCCCCACATCTTTGCTCAATAAAGTTGCTGGGGAAGGTGGTGACAGCAGTTCCTGCCCCTGGCGGGGTCGGTGCCACCTCGCCTTGGTGGCAGGCTCGGCGGCAGGCTCTGCCTGCGGCTTTGCTCGCTCATGGCGGGGAAGGTGTGAGCGGGACGCACGCACCGTTCCTGCTCGCCGCGATGCACGGGGCCGCCCCTGGACCGCTGCCTTCGGAGCGGTGGTGATCAATCTGTCCCCAGACACGCAGCTCGGGAAATGTCACAAAATGCCAAGGAGGGCGGGCGGGCTGGCCGAGCTCCCCCAGGCTGGAAGGGCCGATCGATTTGCTGCCTGGGATCAATGCCGCTGGCTTCCTGGCGCACACCAGGTCCTCCCGCGGGATGAAAGAGCCAGGCTCTGAAATGCCACCCAAGGGGCTACTGAAGCAGGCTGAGCTGTTTCTCACCTGACTTTTCCAGTCCTGGTTGCCCTCTGGCCGGGATTTGGTGTCACAGACTCCCTCCTGCCCCACACTGACCCAGCCCCAGCGTGGGGTCAGTGCGGCCGGGTCCCCCTCAAATTCCCCATCCCCAAAGCCCTTCCCTTCGGGGTCCTGTTGTGAGCTGCTGCGTGAGGACGCATGCAGGGCTGCAGTAACCTTTGCATTTCAGGGTCATCCCGGCTGCTCTCCGGAGGACATCGACGTGGCAAAGCACATCAATCGCCATCTATTTTCTCCCCTCTCCATCTCCCATTCCTCCCAGTCCCAGGCAGCCACAGGGCTGCAAGGCTGGAGGTGACAGACCTCCCTGATGGCTGTTATTGCCCCGTCTCGCTTCACACAGGCACCTCCCTGGCTGCAAACCTCCAGGGAATGGCTTTTTAATAGGCAGTCGATAGCATTTTATTGCACAGCCACAGCCTGTGCAGAGCTTCGGGTCCCTCACGCCCTGAGTCGGGGCAGTGGGGACGTGCAGGGACACAGCTGCGGCTGCCGCAGCTCAGGTGCTTTGGCCAGACGACAGTAACCTCCCTGGGCTCCTGGTGTCCCTAGCTGTCCCCTGATACAGCCATGCTCCGGCTGTCCCCTCCACCTCTCCTTGGCCGCCCTGACTTTGCTCTTTGAGATGCAGGAGGTGAAGTTGCTGGTGGGACTCCAGTGTGGTGGTGCGTGTCAGGTGGTGATGCTTGGGGCTGCTTTATTTTTTTTGGATTACCTCAAAAAGCATCCTTGCAAAGCCGCAGCTCTGACAACTCCTGGGTGGAGATCCAGGGCAAACCTCGCTTCTCTGGCTGCTGTTTTGGGATGGTGCATGGGGACAACCCCAAGTCCTCCTGCGTCATGTGTGGCCCCATGCCACCTTCCCAGCCGCCTGCCGGGGGCTTGGCCAAGCGCTTACGCATGACACGAAAATAGGTGGCTGGTGATTAAGCACTTCTGCCTCATTTCCCAAAAGTACGCTTAGGAAAAGGACTCCTTGTCCCAGTGAGGGGAGAGTGGCTTGCAGGAGAGGAGAGGAGAGGAGAGG
>VXAL01014000.1:25460-66472 GCA_013399475.1 Chauna torquata
GGGGGGGAGCGGTTAGGCCGCCGCGCGGCCACGTGGTGCGGCGGGAGAGCGAGCACGTGGGAGCGCGGGGCCCGCCGCGGGCCCGGGAACTCCGGCGGGGGCGGGCGGGGCGGCCACGTGGTTGGGGCAATTGTCCGCCGCTGCGGGGCCTGGGAGCGGATGGGTGGTTTTGGCTCCCGGGCAGCGAAACGAACGGCTTCTAACCGCTCGCGCTCTCTTTCAGACTCCCAAGAATCAGATCAAACAGAAAAAAATGGCTCCTCCGCCCAAAAAGGTCGAGGAAAGCGAGGAGGAAGAGTCCTCTGACTTAGAGGAAAGCAGCGGGGAAGAGGTGATCAGCCTAGAAATGAAGCTGAATGGATGCACGTGTTGTGAAAGTGTCATGAGGTTTGGGGGTTCATGTATGAAAGGGAGAATCCACGTTAATAAACAGCTAGTGTGTCAGTTTATTGTGGCTAAAGGATAAACTGGGGTTCATAAGACGAAAACGATGAGGGAAACACTTGCTTAACTGCCAAGTTTGTACTTCCAGGCTTTAGGACTGCTGGGATGTTAAAGCTGGTCCTAGTAGTGATGAGCAATGGGATGATTAATTAGTCGAGCTGGGCATCAGCAATAAATGATTTATCACACACACATATAACATGCAGGACTGAAAATGTGAAGTGTTGGATGCTGCTAGAGAGATCGTTCGTATTGCTTTAGGAGCAGAGAGTTGCCAGGTGCTTTGCTGTTACCGAAGTAGTCAGTTAAAAGCATGGAAAAAGCTGCTTTTGAGCTTTAGTAATTCAACAGGGTAGGCAACTGGGGTAAGCAACAGAAATAAGTGTCAGAAGGGTAAGTTTTAGATTGCAGTTGCCATATGTTTGTCTGCCATATTGAAGCATTAATCATGAGCTCTAGAAGCAGGAATAGAGAGTACAGGTACAGGAGTGTCACAGAGAGAGAATACCTTTCGATTAATTGGGTGTGCAGAGGTAGCAGCTACCTGCTTGCTGCACCTCCTAAAGTGCCATCTTTGTGAGTGTGGCTGCAAAGTTCTTACTGGCTGTCAAGCCATAATGTCACTGTGGGATCATGTTTGTCAGTCTGAAATCCCTTTGGGGACCGTGTTAGTCATGTACTCACTAAATGTCTCTTTCAGATGGTCCCTCAGAAGAAACAACAAAAAGCAGTAGTTACACCAGCTAAGAAGGCTGCCACCCCTGCAAAGAAGGCTGCTACTCCTGCGAAAAAGGCAGTTACGCCAGCCAAGAAGGCTGTAGCTACTCCAGCTAAAAAGGCTGTTGCTCCATCACCTAAAAAGGCTGCTGTCCTAGCCAAAGGAGCAAAAAATGGCAAGAATGCCAAGAAGGAAGAGAGCGAGGAAGAAGATGAAGACGATGACGAGGAAGATGAGGAGGAGGAGGAGGAGGAGGATGAAGATGATGATTCCGGTAAGTTACTTTTGGAATACGTCTGTCTTTGAAGTTGGTCCAGTCCAGTAGCTGAATTTGATTACCTTTGAAACTGACAGTTCAGTGTAGGTTAAAAGAGGGGGTCTCATTGGTAAAAGGTAGTGAGGGAGGAAAGTTGCGTGTTCAGTGAATGTTAGAGAAATTTCTGGGCTGCAGCTGTATTACACGCGGTGCGTGAAGTACCTTCTAGTTTCCTGATCGTTCTTTTCTGAATGCTGCCAAAATGTAGTGACACAAAGTACTTGACTGAGTTTGAAGGCTGAGTGCTATGGATAAACACTTACTGTACTGTTGTTGCAGATGAGGAAGAGGAACCTGCAATTCTTGTGAAGCCTGCAGCCAAAAAGCCTGTGGCAGCTGTACCAGCCAAAAAGCCTGCAGTTGTGCCAGCAAAGCAAGAATCTGAGGAAGAGGAAGATGACGATGATGACGACGATGAGGAAGACGATGGTATGTGGTCCACAAAGGATTTAGGAAAATTTTGACTCTTAGAAAACATAAACTGATAAACACAGGGAGCCCTAGCGGGTGTAACTTGTTGGATTATTGGGAGTGATGCAGTGTGTGCTTGAGTCTCCATTTAGTGCCCTGCTGCCTTTAGCTGGCTACTAGTGTCCATTAGATGTAGAATAGTGGGTGTTTATTTCCCTGCTGCTAGTAAGAAACTTACAGGGAACAGGTATTGTTAATGCAATAAAACATGGAGGAGAGGCGGCTCTTATAAACACTGTAAAATTACAGAACTCCTTTCCTGAAAACATAAAAGCTTCAGGAGGCATGAAAAACTATTTAGTTCAGAGGTTTTTTTGTTAGACTCAAAAGTGGCTTGGTCTTGAATGCACCTGTATAATCTCACACAACTCATTTCAGAGTCTGAAGATGAGGCCATGGATACAACACCTGTTCCAGTGAAGAAACCTACTCCAGCAAAGGCTGCACCAGCAAAAGCCAAGGCAGACTCTGAAGACGAGGAAGATGAGGAGGAGGAGGAGGAAGATGAGGAGGATGAAGAGGATGAGGAAGAGGATGAGGAAGAAAGTGAGGATGAAAGTGAGTTTAAATGTTTTTGAGAACATCGCTCTCCATGACAACAGGAAGCATGTCTTGAGGAAAATTTTCGTCCCATTATGGTCTTTAGGGCTGAAGAACAGTTGCTTGTAATGACCAGAGCAGGTCTCATGTGTCAACAGTGTAGATGTTAATACTCCTGTATTGATCCAGCACAGAAGTTGTTTTTATTCTTGTACTTTTATTTCAGTGTTGTTGTTTGTTCTCTTATCACAGAACCTGTCAAGGAAGCACCTGGAAAGAGGAAGAAAGAAATGGCTAATAAAAGTGCACCAGAGGCCAAGAAAAAGAAAACAGAAGGTGGGTGACATGGGGTCATCAAACAAAGCTCATTTGTTGAGCTGTTATTGTACTGTTGGGCGAGACATACACTGCACATCCAATCCCTTCACAGTTGTATTTCTTTTCCAGCACAAATGATGATTATAAGGGACTTAATACTGAAGTATGATGTCACTTTTAAGCAGAAGCTGATGTGCTAATGCTGTCCATAGTCTAGCTTCCCATTCTTTCTATCTGCCTTACACTCAACTGTCTTTTCATTTAAAGCACCTGCTTCAGCCTTCTCACTCTTCGTGAAAAATTTGACCCCAACCAAGGAGTATGAAGAACTGAGGACTGCCATCAAAGAATTCTTCGGCAAGAAGAATCTCCAAGTTTCAGAAGTCAGAATTGGTTCTTCTAAGTAAGTTCGTCTGTAGAATTTTGCTGCTTCTGTCAGTTGGCAACAATTCATTCAGATAGGTATAAGGGTACTGCGGCCAATTCCCTTTAAGAAGCTGGTACGATTGATAGGATATGGAAGCTGGGAGAGGCACAGTACACACGCAGCGCTGATACAGGTATTAGACTTGCTGGGTTTGCAGCTGTTTCAGACAGTATATCCCTAAAGGGAGAGCTGCAACTTCGTATAGAACTGTAGCAGTATGGAACAACAGCTATCTGTGCCAGTCTGCCTTTATTTTTGTTAATGCTTTAGCTTGACCAAACTTCTCTGGTTCTGGATTTCTGTATTTGTTGTCTGCTACTAAAGACAGATCAGCTTAAACAGTAAAGTTGCTCTTCTTTCAGGCGATTTGGCTATGTAGACTTCTTATCTGCTGAAGACATGGATAAAGCTCTTCAACTGAGTGGAAAGAAGCTCATGGGTTTGGAAATTAAACTGGAAAAAGCAAAGAGCAAGGAAAGTCTTAAAGAAAATAAGAAAGGTATGACACCTACTTCTGAATACCTATGCACATCAAAGAAAGGTTGTCGTAATCAGTCCTTGGAGTAGGCTTGTGGTATTACTGATGGCAGCTGTGCTGCTTTTAAAGCACATCTCCCTGGTTTGATCTCTGTATCATAAACAGTTTCTCAAATGCTAAAATGGATATGGAAGTTCTGGCTGGTATATCTGGAAATGTGATCTGAAGAAGTAGTGCATATTGGGGTATGGAGAGGAAATGGGGTTCTGTCTTGAGCTTTAGGACCTGTATTCTGAACTTGATGCCCTTAAGAGTAACGGCAACCTAATTAATTTTCATGATTGCCTTTTCTGCTTTTGAAACTGAATACATACTATGTTTTTTTCATGGTACATGAATTCATTCTTGTTTCTTACTGAGAAGAGGTTTCAAGCTGATAATGTGAAAGTATAACTTTTTCCTCTTTGCAGAGAGAGATGCTAGAACACTTTTTGTGAAGAATCTGCCCTACCGCTTAACTGAAGAAGAAATGAAAAATGTGTTTGAAAACGCAGTAGAAATACGAATAGTATTTAACAAGGAAGGGAGCAGCAAAGGGTATGTAGCTGAGAGGACTGCTGGATATTAGTTGTCTATCAGACTCTGGCGTATTTTGAAAAGGTCATCTGTCTTTTAGCTACTTTAAGGAGCCTGCTGGTTTAGGTGTACTGAAAATAGTTATTTCTGAAGTGTTTTTTCACATCCTTTCCCTCTTATTCACAAACTTAGTCATTCCTGGAAGGAGACAACAGCTTACGTTCTTTTCCTTTGCTGTAGGATGGCCTATGTTGAATTTAAAACAGAAGCTGAGGCAGACAAAGCTCTGGAGGAGAAGCAGGGCACAGAGATTGATGGTCGCGCCATGGTCATTGACTACACTGGTGAGAAGAGCCAACAAGAAAATCAGAAAGGTACATTTCCAGATTCGTAGTGTACATACAGAGGGCATGATTTTAGCTCCGCTTATTTTAGAAGTTTGCTAGGGACAGAATGACTTGAAGCACTGCAGGAAAACACAAAGGAGCCCTTTGCCTAATTTGTGCTCTGAATCCCATGCATTGTATGTTTCAGGTAAGGGAGCACAGCTAGTCCAGATGACCAAAACACTATTGTACTTGGCCTCGTGCCTCACCTGGAGGTGGGAAGGGTGCAATGCAACTACTATCACCATAGAGGGGGTGTTTGGAGAGGGAGAGCTCCATTCCTCTAGGCACTTGCACTTACAGCACTGTGTATCCTTCGCAGGAGGCGGAGAGAGGGAGTCAAAAACCCTGATTGTAAACAACCTCTCTTATGCTGCCTCAGAAGAGACTCTCCAAGAACTGTTTAAAAAAGCTTCTTCCATCAAGATGCCACAGAATAATCAGGGCAGGCCTAAAGGGTATGTTGTGACTTAAAAGTGACTTCTCATTTGGCACTGTGAATGCCTTACCTCTGCTGATGTCCTGTGCTCCTTGGCTGACTGAAATCTTCCTCTCCAAATAGGTATGCTTTTGTAGAATTTCCCACAACTGAGGATGCCAAAGAGGCATTGAATTCCTGCAACAACACAGAAATTGAAGGCAGAGCAATCAGACTGGAATTCAGCTCACCAGCATGGCAGAAAGGGAACATGAATGCACGAGGAGGATTTAATCGTAAGTATTTTCATGTTTGATTATTTGATCCTCTGATAGGAGTGTACAATTCATGCAAACTTTGGTCTTTTTAAAAAAAAAAGAACAAATGTGGTGCAAAAGACTTCGATCAGGAGTTAGTGTGCTGGATATGATGACTGATTATCTGAAATGCTGATGAAACTATTTCTAAAGTCCTCTAGATAGTCAAGTGCTGATCCAGCGGTGTCTGTTGTTCAGTCAGTATCCATATTGATTAGACACTAGCATCGGGATGGGGGGAGGCAGGGGGATTTGACAGTACCAAATTGGTCCATGTAGAGATGCTTTGACGTAAGTAGTCCTGAAAAAATTTTTGAGGTCATCTTTGAGTGTCTTAGCTGTTCTGGGCTTCCTCTTAAAAACAAACACCTTAACCCCATGATCTGTTGTTGGGAGTCAGTAATGCGAGCTGGATGTGGTACTGAGAGGTTGGTGGTAGCTTTGCTCTGACTTGATGATCTCTGATCATATTGTCTTTCCATAGAACAAAGCAAAACACTGTTTGTCAGAGGCCTTTCTGAGGACACAACAGAGGAGACGCTAAGAGAATCATTTGAAGGCTCTGTAAGTGCTCGAATAGTCACAGACAGAGACACTGGATCTTCTAAAGGGTATGTTAAACATGATCTGGGATTAGTTCAGTTATTGCAGGAAAAAAAACACCTGTGCAGGATGTTTCTAATGCTTATATAAGTGAATATTCCAAGCTAGTAAATCGCGTGGAACTAGAGGACCTGAAGCTGTAAGCTTGTCTGTTAGTAGCAGGCAGTGCATGCTCACTTCTCAATGAGCTCCTTCCTGCCAGCAAATCGTGGCAGCCTATGGATTCGCACGAGAAGAATATTGACTGTTCAGTACTGGCACACTCGCAACGTGTCTGTCGGTTGTGATTAGCCACTACTGTTCTACAAGTAACACGTTCCTGATCACCCTGATGGCAGAAATGGAATTGTTTCCTAAGGGATTGCAATCAAGTACCTGCAGGTGGTGCTACAAACAGTTTGTGGTCCTGTGGAGTTTGACTCTCTCTTAATCTGCTGCCTAGGTTTGGGTTTGTGGACTTCAGCTCCCCAGAAGATGCCAAAGCAGCTAAAGAAGCCATGGAGGATGGCGAGATAGATGGAAACAAAGTGACCCTTGATTTTGCCAAGCCGAAGGGTGAATTTCAGCGTGGTGGTGGATTTGGCGGTGGATTTGGTGGTCGTGGCGGCAGAGGAGGCCGAGGAGGGAGAGGTGGATTTGGTGGCAGAGGTGGTGGCAGAGGATTTGGAGGTAAGATACAAATACCGTTTTCTAAGAGACATAGTCAAAAGCTAAGCCCAAGCCATTCTTGGGATTGTGGTGTGTTGTCACCGCAGAGCTCCTGATGTGAATTTATTTTCTGTCCTGTGTCAAGAGGTGTTTGGAAGGGCAGTGGTATGTGTGTAGAGATGCATGCAACTCTGCTTCTTGATGTAATCTCTTTCCTAGGTAGAGGAGGTGGCTTCCGAGGAGGCAGAGGAGGAGGTGGAGATCACAAGCCACAGGGGAAGAAGATCAAGTTTGAATAAACTTCCTTTTTCCTCTCCCTTCTCCTGCTCTCTGAGACTATCTGAAAGGACTCCGGGGGTTTTTATTCTCCTTTTATCTTGGCGGAGCCTTCGGAGGACATTCCAAGGTGCAAAGGAGTACTGTGAGCCACTTGGAAGAAACAACTTTCATTTCAAGGAAGAGAGAGCAAGCCATTTTGACTGCTTGCCTATTCAAGTGAACTTTTTAAAAGAAATGAGCGATAGATGTGGGAATTTACCCCTTGTCTGTGAGTTGTCTGGAATTTATAATGTTTTACCCATGTACAAAAATTTTTTTTTCCTATAAACTTCTGTAGCATTTTTGCTGTAAAAATGCAGAATGTTTTATCATTTGTGCTTCAGCACCCTGTCTTGGACAGATTAAAGGACCTAAACTGGTTCGTGTTACTTCTGCGCCACTCAAAGTAGGCTGTGAGAAAGTCTGTCTTGAGCCTTCATTTCTATTTTAAGGTCACTGACTTTGCAGGCACCAGCCAGTGTCCTGCTTTTGGTTTAGCCTGCATGGACACCTGACAACGTACGTGGGTTATGCTTAGAGCACTTGGGGGAAGGAGTAGGAGAGAACAATAGTAGGAAAGAAGCCCTTCTCTTTTCCACTTGCTGTTTCACTCATTTGTGTCCAAAAAAAAAAAAGTGATCTACTGATTGATCAGCAGGGGCTTGGTACACTTTCTTTCACAGCCTGTACATGTTTTCATTTGTTCTAAAGCTGGCAGGAGTCTCACCTCCTGTTAGTTTGTCTCTGAAGTGTGAAGCAGTATGTTGAAACAAGGTGGTGAAAGTGACTGCTGGCTACCTTGAACAAGAATGTGCCTGCTCCTGTCCCTGTCTTAGGCTAGGTAAGTGCCACTGCTTACATTGCTGTGGGGTTGAGGAGCTAGCTCCTGGCCCTCTCCACTGGGAGTTTTGGCTGGCGTCCTGCTGCAGCAGCTCTTGGGATACAGCGCTGCTCTTGAGTGACTGCAGCACGTGGGTGCAGCAAGCAGAGGGGCGGCTGCAGTTTTGGTCAAAGGCGGGCAGTGTGTTACAGCTGTCACCACAAGGCTGCCCTGGGCCCAGGTAGGGCCGGGCTCACGTGTCAACTGCTGAAAGCTGCTCTGGCAGCCTGTGCGGCTGGCTGTCCCCCAGAGGTCGTCCGACCTGTGCCACAGCAGGCTGCTTCCCAGCTCGTGGGCCGTGACCCTGAACCAGTACAGTGTTTATACCCCTTACTGGTGGTGGTTCATGCGCATAGTGGGTAAGTGGAAGAAAAACTGCGATTAGCTGCTGGGACCACCCTGCGCAGCTTAGTAAAGTAAAAAAATTTTATATTCAACTCTGGGAAATGCTTTCGGCCCCGGCGCTCCCGCGGGAGGGCTCAGCGTGCTGAAAACCGTCCCAGCCCGTTCCCCTGCTGCTGGGCATCAGCCATTTTAGAGGCCGCGGCGGCGGCCCGGCGGCAAATGGTCGGAGCGCGGCGGCGGGGCCGGGCGCCAGGGGGCAGCAGCCGCCGCGCTCCNTCAGTGGCCCGTAGCCGCCCCCGGCCCTGCCCCGGGGGGCCCAGCCCCGCTTTTTGCGCTGGAACATGGGCGCTGCTCCAGGGCTGCGCGATGAGGTGCCTCCGAGCCTGGCTGGGGCATCAGCCCGCACCCTGGTGCCCCAAGGAGGAGTCCTGCAGCCCCTGGTCACGCTGGAGAGGGAAAGAGCATCCTTAAGCACGGCTGCTGAGCACTTGCGTTTTGTCCCCACTTTTTGAGGTCCTGAGAAGCTTGTCCTGCGGTGTGTGGCCCAGCCTGCTGCGTCCAACGTGGGTTGGTGCCGGTCCCCTTTGGTCACCTCTCTGCACCCCATCATCAGGCTGAGCAGCCAAGGTGGGTGCCAGCCCCGGAAACCGAGCCCCCCGGCATCCAAACACCGAGGTGAGACTCATGGTCTCCTCGCATGGCTTTCCTCTTCACCACAGGCAAAGTCAAACCCAGCGTGGGTTTGACCCTGCGCATGTGGCTCGCTCTGCTCTGGGGTCCCTGGTGGCCCGAGGTGCGTGTATCCCATCGCCCTGTGGCGCTTCAAAAGGCAGTGAGCGTGGTCCTGCGTGGGGAATGCGGCCTGGAGAGGGCGACAGGGACAGCGAGGTCGTGATCTCCTTCAGTGTGAGAAGGAAAGGATGTTCGACACGCGAGGTGAGCGCCCAAACGGCTCTTCCCAGGGGGGCTGGAGGTGCGGAGCTCCTCGCTGTGGCATGCCAGGACGACCTGAAGCTTAGCTGCGTTTGAAACGCAGCTGGAGGAGCGTACGGAAGACAGGAAATGTCCGCGGGCCCTCATACACCAGCGGGCCCCGCAACGCAGCCATGCCAAGCAGGGAACCGCAGCCCCCACGTTACCACTGCAGCCCATTACCAGGTTTAACTCCCAACCAGCCGGGCTGTCCCAGCCAGCAGAAACCTGCTCGCAATGACACAAGGTGAGGGTTTGGGTTTTTTTTTCTTCTCCTTCTTCTTTTAACCTTTATTTAGAAACTAAAATATTCACCAAATCTCCACGGTTTCTCTGTACAGGTCCCACAAGGTGAAGAGCAACACTGACAGATTTCTGTACGCGGCCCTGGCTCTCTGTACGCATTGCTACGGAGGGCGTCCCCCACCCCGGTACGGGATAAACATACAGCCTGCCGTACTGTATCTGACGTAGATGACAGAGGTGTCATTTTGGGAACCATTTCTGAACCCCCGAGAAGATGGGAAGAACGCGTGCTCTGTGCCCAGCAGACACCAGCGATGCCCTCGGGCTCTGCCCTGCAGGTGCCCCAGGGCCGTGGCTCTGCTGGGTGCATCGTAAATCAAATGTCACTGGTTTGCCACCAGCCCCGCCACCAACGGCTGAGCCCAGGCAGCAACGGGCTCTTTCCCTTTTTCCTCTTCAAATTTGCAGCTCCTCCGAGCAGACGAGGGGCATTTGCAGAGGAGAAGTGGTGCAGCTTGGCGTGAGGGTGGCTTTTTTGGCTGCTTTACACCCCTTCTTGTTTGTTTTCTAACCTGGGGAACATACAGACTTGGAGTGAATGAAGCAGGCACGTTTCCAAAACACATTAAGAAAAAAAAAAAAAAAAGGCACTGCACAGGGGGACCTTTGAGGTAGTAGAAATTTTTTCCTTTTCAATGTCTGGCACCAGAGCAGGGGAGAGAGAGAGAGAGAAAGAGAGCATGCACGTGTGTGTCCAGGGCCATGTATGTGGCTGTGCACGTCCACCACGTGCAGGGACATTTGGGTGTGCAAACCCTGCACTTGGGGATGTCTGGCTCTGCAAAGGCTGTGCTCCCCCCACCCCCTAGAAGATGACACACCAGAGCCCATGCACGCATGTGGCTTTGCACACGCGTGTGGCTTTGCACAGCCTGCAGTCAGTGGCTGGAGAGCATCCATGGGCGTGTGGCTGCATCTCTGTGCTGGGGGTTTTCCATCACAGCAGCTGGCTTGGGGGGGCTCACCTCGACACCTCCAGCGGCTCTTTCAGCCCAAAGACACGCTGGGGAGCAGAAAAAGGGCCGTGTCATGTGGTATCACCCCCTGTCATGCTCCTGGGCCTCATCCTGTAGAAATACACACTCCGAGAGCAGACGTGGTGCACAACACCAGCCCTCCTTCACCTGGTCACCTGGGACCCTGCTCCATGCTCCAGGGAGGGACCGATGCTCTCCTGCCCACGCCCAGGGCTGGCCAGGTTTCTCTGCCACTTCCTTGGCCGTGGCCAAGGGCAGCCCGCCCCCTCCCTTCTCTTTCCTGCCAGGAGGATCAAATCCCTGAGGAATTTCATCTGGGTGCATTTGTTGGAGCACGATGCATGCACAGCAAGGGCTGGCACTGGGAACCAAAGTCCTGTGGGAACATCTACTGGGGACAAAACCCCAATTCTCCGACCACCCGGCTGAAAACCAGCAGCCCCAGTGGGGACCTGGGGCTGGCCTCGGGGGGGAGCCCCTTCCCCCCCTGCAGAGTGGGGACACAGAGAGGACTTTGGGAGGGATGAGCCCAATGCGCACAGTCAGCCCTGCATGGAGGAGAAATTTCAGTTAACAAAATCTCCTTGACTTCTGAGTGGTGGTGGGGGGTTCACCTGCATGTAAACCACTCAGCTCCCTTGGAGCAGCCTCCCTGGGTCGCCAGACCCTGCACACCTCCAAAAAAAATGCTTGTGCCATGTCCCTCCTGCCTCCCCCCAGCCCTGCTGTTCATCATGTTCTGGTGGAGGTGGTACCTAAAGCAGAGAGCAAACCTCTCTTCCCTCTCTTTCCCTCTCTCTTCATTTTGTGCTAGGGTTTGTTTTTTTTTTTTTTTTTCTCTTCTTTTTCAGCAACCCCCAACCCAGCTGGAGATAAGTGAACCACATTACAGTACAGGAACAAACACCATCACAAGCCCTGCCCGTGGCCGCAGTGTCTCTGCCCTCCGTGTGTGCCACAAGCAGAGGCTCACCGCGTCCTGGAGCAGGGAGCAGCTGTCCCGGCCCCTGCAGTCCCAGCTCTCCAGAGAGACTGAGCTAAAGGACATTGAGCTTTCTCGAGCACGTCAAGTTACTACGGACCAAGTCCCACATTTGGAGCAGCTCTGGAGGCAGCAGTTTATGAACCACCAACATACTCCGGAAAAAACACGGCTCCTTGTTCATCTTGCTGTTCTTGTTCTTCACAATGCCAAAAGTTTTGAAGCCCTCATGCCCAACAGGCGATACCTTAAGGACCTCCAAGCACATCCCTAGGAAGACATCATCAATGGGGTACAGCTCCAGCGTCTCCGAGGTCTTGTGCAGCTTCTTGGCCAGGGGCCCATCCATGATGAAACCCCCACCCCCTGCGTAGGGCGGGTAGTTGCTTTTGTTGTAGAGAGCACTGGGGATGTAGTACTTGTTCTCCTTCTTCCGGATCGGCTTGGCCTTGTAGAGGACATCCCCTACAAAGAGATCCTCTCCCTCCTTCTTGTCCTCCAGGAACTCCAGGATGTTGCTGGGACTCACGAACACATCGTCGTCACCTTTGAAAATGAAGCGGACGTTGTCACAGTAGATGTTCAGCCACTTCAGGAAGTGGACCTCTTTGAGGGTGAGGTTGAAGAAGCTGTCCAGGAAATCCCACTGCAAGATGTCCCCGTAGATGCGATTCTCGTAATCCAGCAGTTTCTGGTAGTTGGCTCTCTCCTCCTCCTTGGAGGCCGTGCCCAGCAAGAAGAGCGTCCTAATCCTCTTGCCTTCCACCTCCTTCTCCTGGCCCCAGGTCCTCCGGATGGCCTCACGGCGGTCGTGCTGTGTGATGATGGACTTGACCACAATGAGCAGGTAGATGCCCCCGCTGCATTTCTCGGGGTGGTTGATCAGCATGGGGAAGTAGCGGCAGTGCCGATAGAGCAGGAACTGCTGGAAGTTGGGCTCCAGCCCTTTGAACCAGTCCACCTTGCTGAAGTTCTGGTTGGCTGAGCAGTTGGTAGTGGTGACGTCCCACGATTTCACTTGCTTCTCCGTCACACCCTCCTCCTTCACAGGAGCTTTCTCCTTCTTGCTCTTCCAGAAAGTGCTGGTGACGGAGAAGGCATTGCCTCTCTTCTGTGTTTTCAGGGGCTCTGGAGGGGCCAGTTCTTTGTGCTGCTGGCCCTGCATGAACTGGCTGGGGGCCATTCCCCGTTGCAGCACCGTCACCGTGATCACCAGCAGGAAGGACAGGCAAACTGTTTTGTAGATGGTCTTCCTCCTAAAGGGACGAGACAGGGCGGTTAAGGAGAGGGAACTGCTGGCAGTGGGAGGCTCGTCTGAAAAAGGACCTCCTGGAGGGATCACGGGATGCTCATAATCTATCACCCATCACAAGGTGGCAGCCTTGAGGGAAGTGCTGTGGGACACCTCCAAGCGTGCTCTTCCCACCAGCAACCTGCTTTTGGGGCAGCTCTTGGGCCAGGCGCAATGCGTGGTGTCATCTGACAGCCCTGGGTCAGTGCAAAGAGCTGGAAAGGGTTCACGGGAAAGGAGAAAATGGGGTGAGAGAGAGAGAGATGGAGTCAGGGAAAGGCAGATGAAACGAGAGTGACGCAGGGGTACGGGCAGAGCACAGCAAACCGCTGGAAACGAGAGCTTCATCAGAGCAGCTGTTTCAGAGGGAAGTCCCAAGGGAAACCCCTGCTTCAGCCATCTGAAAATTTCAGTTCAGGACAGGAGCAGACAGGAACTATCTTTTCCAGGGAAACATCAGCTCCAAAACACAGACATCCTTCCCATCGGCCTCGACTGGCATCTCAGGCTGCACAGCACTGAGAAACCAGAGCCAGGAAGGCTGCAGGAATCAACACAAAACAGGCATCACCTTTTAATTACAAAATAGCAGTTCAGGACCAAAAAAATTGCCATTTGAAAGAAAATTGAAGGTTCAGTAGGGAAAGACATCCCTAATCTGCAGCTGCCTCCCAAGCCAGCATTTCTGGGGCACAGCTGGGCGTTTCGGCCAGCTCTCAGGACCCATCGCTTCTCCTTGCAGCAGCAACAAGCAGCAAACGTGGCCGTGTCAGCGACCGTCGTGGATCTGCACCGCTGCAAGCTCCAGTGTGGGGGCAGATCTCCCCAGCAGGCAGCAGAGCGGGTGTCTGCATTTCCAGGGCGTGCGGGGACGCGGTGCAGGGAGCTCCCTGCTGCTCTCCCACACTGCAGACCCGTGGCCAGGGGAAGCCACTGGCCCGTGGGACGAACCCTGCAGCTCTCTGGGTGCTCGAGAGGGACCAGCGATTGATAACCCTCCCCGAGCTGCTTTTTCGTACGCAGCTAAAGCAGGGTGGGTTTTTCACCCTGTTGATGACTCCGTGTGCAGGACCTGCCTGCTCTGCCCGTCCTTGCCCCACATTGCGGGCTCCCCCCCAGCTGGCACATCTGCACCAATTTCTTGCCCTCGCTCCAGCCTCGGGTGCCTGAGGGCAGGGGACTGCCCGAGCAGCCATGAGGGTGACCTGATTGTGATGGAAAAATACTGACTGAGAGGCTGCCTGGGAACCCGCAGCTTCCTTGAGATTTGCAGCTGGGAGCCTGAGACATCCTCGATAAGCACAGAACAAAGAAGCTGCGATAACGACCTGGCAGCCCAGGGAAACAGAAGCTGGCCACAGCTGTTAGCAAATGAACGTCGTCCTGCCTCCCCTCGCTGCCTGCGCTGCAGCACCTTGTGACCTGCCCAAAATGAACATCTCCATGCGGGATGTCCCAGGCAGCCCAGACCTCGCTGGGGACCTTGTGACACAGGGACCCTGTGACAGGGATGATCTGTGACATGAGACGTTTCTGTCCTCGATTAGCCCCGCTCCTGGTGAGGGCTGCACTGGTAGCACTTCAAAATAGATATACAGGTGTGCGTGTAAGTATGTACATTTAAGTACATACTTGCTTTACGTGGAGTAATTTGTAATAAAGAAATTCAGGAAACAAAACCCTCTGTGATCTTGTGTGTTACAGCATCCTATGCACGCACCATCCCGATCTTCACACCCCCGGGGGGGATAATGCTCGCGGGTGGTGACAGGGACTCTGGTCAGCCTGAAAAGGGGGACCCCCAAACTTGGGGCACCAGGAGCTTTCGGCAGCTCCTGTCTCTGGCTTCAGCCTCTGGCACAAAGAACTTTTTTCAGCCCAACATTTACATGGGAAAAGCATGATTGCTAGCGAGGACTGTGAGAACAAGCGTGGAAATAAGCAATTACGGGCAAACAGGTAGATAGTCCCCATCTGGTTTTATGCCCAGCCGCTCAGCTGAGACTGATGAGGGAGCAGCTCAGATTAGATCTCACCATTGCCTTTAACCCTCTCCGGCCCCTGCCTCACGGCTCAGAGGTTATTCTTGGAAAACCTTTGGTTGCGACACAGCAGCAACTCTAACCGCAGCACGACTGCGCAGCGTTCAGACGCTCTCATCACTACCGGGCTCCGCAGCAGAGGTGACCCCCCTCGCCCCCGTGCAGCAGCCCCGCGGCGTTGAGCCCGTCCTGGGAAAGCAGTGGGGACCAGGGGACCTAGAGCCACAGTCACGGGTGATTCATGCATCAGGACAGGCACTTTGCAGGGCAGAAGACTAACAATCATGGGCAGGTTCTAATCTCCAGGCTTTCTGCCCTTTGGTTTCCTAAGGAGGGAATCACGTTAAGGGGGAACAAACCCCGTCCTGCTCTCTCGAGACCCCAAAACGACCGCTTTGCAGGAGGCGAAGGCGAGGTTGGCGTTTCGAGTTTGCCAGAGCTGCTATGGCATAGAAATCACCCCACTCAGCCCCGGCGTGTCCCCAGCGGTGTCACCATGTCACGACGACGGCAGCGACCCGGCACCTGTCCCGGCTGGGCTCCCACTGGCACCAACCGGGCCAACCACTGGTGTCGGAGCCGTCAAGGGCGCTTGGAAGGCTCCAGACCCACTCCTCCTCTTCCCTTTTCTCCACCAGGAAAAGCTCAGAAGCATCCCTGTGAGACGGCCACGCCACCGCCGGCTGTGCCCGGGGCCGTTAAACACAACCCCCAAATTAGAGGTGGGCAGACTGCCTTCTAGGCGGTGGTGCCGGGGACCCCAGGAGACTCGGGCTCCCCATCCCAGTCCCCGGAGCGGCACACGGCCGCTTCTCACCCGCGTGAACACCCCTTTGGTCGCCCCTGTGGTTTATTTGGATGTTTCTGGCCCCACAATTAGAGGTGAGGAGCCGGCCGGGGCAGTGGCAGCACAGAGCCCTTCTGTTGGCGCTGCCAGGGGAGAGCCCCCCAGGCTCTCCTAGGGCAGACGCGAGCGCTGAGCGGGTCCCCAGCTGTCCCCGACCCACCGCGCCCGGCGACACGTCCCCTCGGCGTGAAAGACGCCCGCTTCAACCACACGGCGCTAGCAGAAGAAGCGAGCCCGAGCCCCGGCTGTCCCCCGCTCCCTGTCCCCCGCTCCCTGTCCCCAGCCCGGGGCTGCGGGGAGCGGGGCTGGGGGCAGCCGCCGAGGAGCACCCCCCTCCCTCGCCCCGGCACAGCCCGGCGCGGAGCCGCCTGCAGAGCCCGGGGCAGCGACCCTCCGGGGACAGGGGACGCGCCGCGGTCCTTTGTCCCCCCTCCGGCCCCCCCGCGGCCGGCACTCACCACTGGAACATGCTGGGAGCGGGACGGGGCTGCCCGCGGTCCGTGCGCGGCGCTCTGCCCTCTTCCTTTTCCTTTTTCTCCCTTTTTTTTTTTTCTTTTTCCCTTTTCCCTCCCCTCGGTCTCCGAGGTGGAGTCAAGAGGGACGGACGGGCAGGTAGCTTAACTCTTGCCCTGCCCCTCTGTTCCCCCCCCACACACACCACCCGCTCCGAGCCGCTCCAGGGGCTCCCCGGTGGTGGCAGGGGAAGGGGACGCGGGGGGTGACACCCCACATTGTCCCCCGCTGATGGGACACCCGCTGGGAGATGGGGGGAGCACCCCGACACCCCTCGGCGTCTTCTGTCCCCCGGTCACGACGCGCTCCCTGGCGTGCATTTGCCCTGACCCGGAGCTGGCAACCACACGGGGTCCCGGTTCTGGGGAGGGGGTCCCAGTGCTCACCGGGAGAGGTGCTTTCGGCAGCTGGGATCTGATCTCCGCAAAAGGAACGTGTGTCTTTTCTGCTCCCTGACACCAGCAGGTCATTTTGGGGTGAACCCCAAGAGGTGGCTGTGGCCAAACCCCAGTTTTGCACAAGGACACTGAGGTCCCGGCTTTGCCTCCATGCGTGGGGACGCAGCCACCACTGGGATCCCTGGAGGGATCCCTCGCGTCTCCCAGGACCCACACCTTACCCAGGACCCACACCTCGCCCAGGGGTGGCGAGGGGCAGGTTTGCTGCAGCGGGAGGGTGCCAGCTTGGGGTGCCAGGACCAGCCTCCCGCATCCAAGTGCCACCAGCCCTGCAGGCAGGCGAGGCGTCCTTCCAAACTTCTCCTTCAGCCCTGCTTCGGAGCAGTGTACCTCCGGCGTCCCCACTGCAGCCGTGTCAGCGTGGGACATCCCATTGCGTGTTGAGAAGCAGATTTAAGACCTTCCTTTCCTCCTAAATGTAGCGTTTCAGTACAGGGACTTTTTCAGCCCCCATCATTTCTGATGTCTCCCATTTTGTCATCCTCCCAGCCCCACCAGCCACTTGTTCCAGCCATGAAGCCAGGCTGGGAAGCCCACAGGAAATCCTTTGGGATATTTCCCTTCCTGCCCAGCAGAGATATCCCAGTCCCTTCCCCACAGCCCCTCATCCGCTGACGGGGTTGGACATATGGCAGGACCAACACAACCTCCACTACGCAAACAGCAATTGGCCCAGCTCCAGGAAACCCCCAGGTCCGGCTGTTTGGGGAGGAAAGTGGCATTGCTTTCCCCAGACCCAATTCTCTCCCTTTATTTTGGCTCACAGCTTTCCTGCAGCAGCAGCTCTGCAGAAAGCTCCCCAGGAATCATTGCCCAAATGACCTGCAGCACCCCACAGCCCTCTCATCACCAAAGGTCCCTACGCACCTTCCCTGACCGCTTTTTAGGCTGTTCCCAGTGCTGAGAGGAAAGTCTGTGCCTGCTGAACCCGTGGCCACAGGAAAGGCTCGGCTGTGGCATGCAGGGATGCCAAGGTATGGCAAAGATCCACGCTGAGCATCAGCCTGGCTGGAGTGGAATGCAAGGACTTGCCTTGTGTCTGCAGCACAGGGACAGAAGGTGCAAAGAGGACCTCGCAGAGGAGTGGAGACCCCCCCTTCACAAACAGGCACAAAGGGATGCGAATGGCAAAGCCCTGGAAACGCAGCCAACATCTCCTCGCATCGCGCCCGGGGGTGACGGTGGGAGTGCAGCCCTGGGACCGCAACAGGGACAAGCGCAGCGGCACCCCCGCCGTGGGGAGGGTGGGGAGCCAGCGTAAAACCCAGCAGAGCTGCAGGGGATGCCCTGGCACCACGGGCGTGTGACGCTGCCTTGCTCCCCGCATCCCGGTGTGCCCCAGGGCCGTGCTGCTCTGCACCCAGCAGCGCTTGCCGCGGGGCGGGAGACAGCGATGCGGTCAGCTCCAGCCGCTCCGGCGGCTGCTTCCACGCAGGAAAGCGGCAGGGCCACGAGCAAAGGGATCTGCTGGATGCTCCCGTGCTATGGCACAGGGGTTTGGCTCAAGTGACACCCCCCCCCACCCCATCCAAACCCGGACCCCGCTGCTACCTCCCCAGAGCCTCGCTTGCTGTGTGGGTACGTCCCAGGCAGCAACGCTGCCCTGGCTGTGGGTGTCAGACCTGGGAATTAAAAAGTGAAGGGCACCCCAGGGAGCTCGCCGGGAGCGCGGCAGGGTGCGGATGTGGCTGAGCCGGCAGGACTCCCGCGCTCGGGGCTGCACCTCAGCATCGGGGACACCTGCACCGCTGCACACCCACGTGCAGGGTGCCACGGGGTGGGAGCCGGAAGTGTTTTTTTCTGAAAAAGTACTCCTCACACACCTTTTCCTCGCTGCCTCTTCACTCCCTCGCCTCTTGTCCGAGATCAGTGAAAACTGGTTTTACCTGAGCAGCTGGAACCCCTCTGCCAAAATCAAAACCTGAACAAGCGAAACCTCCCCAAAGCTGAACAGAAGGCAGCAGCACTTTGCCACGGCCAGACCCAGCAGCCAGCAAAGCCCTGTCTCTCCAGCCCAGCTCTGCGCTCAGCACAGCAGCTGGATTCAGCCCCTGCCCCTCCTTCACCGCAGCACCCAGCTTGGAAAACGGGGGGGACAACAGCGGCGGGTGCTCCTCGGGCATGGGAAAGCCGAGCGCCGCCGCCTTACGCAGCGCCGATGACATTTCGAGCAGCGCCGAGCCCCGTGAGAGCTGGCAGGGGACCTGTGGAAAAAAGCGCTCGGGCGCGTTCTTGTTGCATTGTGTGGGGAGGTGGCGGGGGGGTAAATCACAGACCCTCCCAGGTGACACCTGAGTGTGACAGCGGCCACCCCCCGCCACGGCCACCGCGCTCACCTCCCGCCCGGGCATCCCTGCCGGTGTCACCACGGGAGATCGGGATAGGCGACCTGGTGAGGCATGAGGGTTTGGAGCAGGCATCTGATGTGGCTACAGGGCACCATTTGGGGGCTGCAGGGCATCATTTTGGGGCTGCAGGGCATCGCTTTGGGGCTGCAGGGCATCATTTTGAGCAAAGGGAGAGGACTGGGATGATGCCAAAGTGGCTCATTTAGATGTTCTCACAGCAAACCACAACTCTTTTTTTTTTGTTTCACGGAGCCTTTTTTCGTTTCAAAGCAGACCTGAATTAAACTTAAAAAAAAAGTACAGACAAAGAAGTGAGCTTTTTTTTATAAAGTTTATGTAATCCCAAAAGACTGGCCTGTGGCAGGTTGACCCAGCCAATGCTTTCCCACTGATGGTTTGGGTTTTGTTTCAGTGAGAAAAAATGACCTGGTGTTTTTGCTATTTTTTTGTTTGTTTGTTTTTTCTTTTTCTGATTTCTTTCTGTTCTGCTAACAAATCACGTACAGAAACACATCCCGTCCCTCTCCCAGCACCTCTAGCCGCCCAGCTCTCGGCACCCCCAGCCGCTCGTGCCAGCGCCGCGGTCCTGGGGCTGGGTTTCCCGCAGGAGCCGAGGTCTGGCCGCGCTGTGCCCACGGGAGGGATGCGACCCACAGGGAACCCAAATGGGCCCTTTCCTCCCCCAAACCCTGGGTGTCTGGAGCAGGACCCAAGGCTCGGCCTGACCCGTGGTGGCAGAGGCTGGCGGCACGGTGACACATTTGGGTTTTTTCTTCCTGTGCCGAGCTAGGGGAGGTTTTCTGACCTGCTTGGCATCAAACTCCTGCGGATTTGCGTGATTTCTTCCAAAAAGAGGTGAGAAAGGGAAGGTGCCTGGCAGGGTGATGGCTGGGCCACCCGCTATCCACTTTAGGGTCTCCAAGCCAAACCCTGCACCCCATTGCACCCCGCAGCCGCTCACCCGCCTCTGGGCTGCCACAGAGCTGGGGGGACGGATCCCACAGCTTCAAACCGGAGGATGGGGAGAGCGCACCTGCATCCCGTGGGCACAGCCCAGGCAAGGGCAGGGGACAGGGTGGTGGCACGGTGCCGGCGGAGGCGATGGGGCAGGGACAGGAGCCAGGGCTGTCCCTGCCCCGGTGAACAAGCCCCTCTCCGGCTCCGGGGCTGCTGTCCGGCGGGCTGCGTCCGTCCCCCTCTCCTTGGGCGTTTGTGCCGCTGGGACATCCGTGTCTCCTGGGCAGCCCGGTGTGGCCGTGCTGTTGCTTTAAACCTGCAGCTGGATCCAGCTGTGACTGCCAGTAACCTTCACGCAGCCTTGCCCGGGGCTTTTATGCATTTTCCAGCGGCTGCAGAGGCGCTTGGCGGCAGCGCGCAGGGGAAGCCGGGCTGACGCTGGCTCGCCGGGAAGGGAGGGGAGAGGGAAAACATTTCCCCTCCCCAGGCAGCGGGGCGAGCCCGATGCTGCGGGCATGGGGGAGCAGGCGCTGCGAGGAGCCGCGTGGTTAACGACGGTGAGCCAGCAGCGCATCCCTGCCAGCCCAACGTACCCCAGCGAGAAGGATGCACCCGGGCGTGACTCAGTTTCCCCTCTTGGCCTCTTGTAGAACCGCTCACATCCCAGGGCCACCCTGCTGCTTTCGAGGGCTGGCGAAGACCCAGAGCCCAAGATCCGAAAGGCGTTTTGGAGTTTTCCGTCGGGCGGGAGAGCGCTGTCGGCCTCTCCCGTGACTCAGACGGAACGGTCGGGGCGGGAGGCACCCGAGCCCGGCGGCTGCCTGCCCGCGGCCCCGCTCCAGCCCAAGTGGAAAACCAGACGGCCCCGGCGCTGCGCCCGCCCTCCGAGCCCCCGAGCAGACGCCGGCGCGCTCACATGAGCTTTCCTCGGCCACAGGGTTTTAAGAGGGAGGCAGGGAGAAGCAGGCACCCCTGGCCCCAGGGCTCTGCTCGCCCTTCGTCACCACCACGCCTGCGCCCGCTTGTTCCCATCAGCACTGCTCCCGGGAGCCTCATCCCATCACCACTTCTCCCAGGTGCCTCATCGAGTGCCCCAAAATTTGTGCTCCGCTGCAGCCGCGGGTGGGTCCGTCTCCAGCACAGAGAGGGGCCGGGGCAGATCTTTGGAGAGGGGGCAATAGCAATTGGC
Source organism: Chauna torquata (assembly GCA_013399475.1). Classification (NCBI taxonomy): domain Eukaryota; kingdom Metazoa; phylum Chordata; class Aves; order Anseriformes; family Anhimidae; genus Chauna; species Chauna torquata. The sequence continues at coordinate 46,546 of VXAL01014000.1, forward strand.
TAGCCCGGGAGGATTACAGCTGTGCCCGAGCCCTCGGGAGAGGAGCACAGAGCCGGCACACCCAGCTGCATTCCTGAGGTTTGGTTTCCATGGTGGGATATTCACCCGACGGTGAAGTCATGCTGTGGGCTGAGATGGCCGGTGAGTTAATGCACGGATCCGGCTCTGTCCCTGACTCCCAGCAGGCTGCGGCCACAGCCCCTCGCCCTGCACCAGCTCCGGCCTCCCCAGCAGCGATCCCGCTCCGGGCAGGCTCCAGGCACCACCGCCGGGCGAATCCCTGCCTCGCGGAGGGTGAGCGGGTCCTGCCGCAGGGACAAGCTGACGGCCCTCACGGGTGCTGCCAGCCCATCTGCATCATGGGGCTGCGCTCCCTGTAGCGCTGTCCCCCCACCTCGTGCCGGTGCTGCCGCTGGTGACCACAGGACAGACGAGCACCGCCCTAGGAGGGCATCGCTGCAGGGCCAAAGCCTTGAGGAGTTGCCCAGCGTCAGGACGAGGTGGGGAAGGACAGAGAGCCTGGGCAGCGTGCAAAGGGCAGGATGGAGACCCCGCTGGCCACGAGGTCCCTGTGGTGAGGTGACAGGGACACCCCATCGGCAGCAGCTCGCAGCGCCGGTGCCGGGCACGTGCCCACGGACTGGGGCTGCAGAGCCCCGCGGACCAATAAAACCAAGGTGTGGTGGAGGAATTGGGCCTGGGACATCACCCAGCAAGCTGATAAAATGGTTGCCAGCCTCTGAAGTGACCTGCTGCAGGTCTAGGGGCTTGGGACCCTGGCTGCCCAGGCTTCCAGAGCGCTCCGCGTCTGCGCAGAGGGTGACACCCGGTGCGTCTGGGCTGTGGTCAGTCTTGCTGGGAGGAAATCTCTTGCCGTGACTTTTCAGAAAAGTTCAGCTTTGATTCGGTCAACCGAAATCCCGCAAAACAGCGTGTCTGCATGGGACACGTTTCCTGATCAAGCACGGCTGGAGCGCTTTCTGTGCATGCCCTCTGCACCAGCCCCAGCCTCCTGCTGTCCCCAGCGGCCATGGGCTTGGACAGGGACAAGGAGAACCCGAGGAGCCTCTACTCGCCCTCTGTGCTCGCTCTGGCTTGCTGCACTTGCGCAGTAAGCCAACCTCCAACAAAACTTGTCATTTCCAGCCCAACAGCGCTTTTGAGATTGACCCAGACCTTCAGTCTGAACCAGAACGCCCTCCCTGCTGCCCATCTCACCAATATCCCGACTCAGCTGGGACCTCACCAAGAAGCCAAGCGTCATTTAGGGGCTGGCACTGAACCACCAGCAATGTCCCCTGTTCCAGGTGGGGACAAGCCGCCTCTTGCTCCTGCCAAGGCAGGTGACATCCCTGGAGACAGGGGAGGTGATGCCGAGGGTGCATAAGGGGCTGGCACAGCCTGGAGGCCGCTGGGCATGGACCAGCCAGACCGAGCCGCAGCTACAGCCAGGGAAAACCGGCGGGTCCAGGACCGTGTGCTCAGCTGGGACGGAGCTCCAGCCCTGCAGCCTGGCCCCTGGGGCACTGACGGGTGACATGGGGCAGGTCCCCATCTTGAGGCCCCCACGGTGCTTTCTGAGGCCCTTTCCCAAGCATTTTTTTTTCAGCTTGACACCCCCAGAGCCAGGTTAAATGATGCTCCTTGGGGGCAGCCCCCCTCCTCTGCCCTCCACACGCGCCTCTGCCCCCGGCAGTGCCGAGCCTCTCAGCCTCCCCCCGTCCTCCGGCCCTCCTGCCTCCACTCAACACTCATGATATTCATTTCAGGCGCGATGCCTCCTGTAACACCGCTCCGTCCCCCCCGCTGGCTCCCGGCTCCCCGGTGACTCACGCCGAGCACACACTGAGCCCTTTCAGCAGCGCTCGGCCCCAAACACTGCCCCAGTCTTCCCGGCCCCAGCAGCGGGGCAGCGCTCCCGGCCGAGCCCTCAGGCCTCTTCCCAGGCGAGGGGACGATTTCCACCCCCCGTTGGGGGCACGGGCTCCTGTCCAAGAGGAGACCTCAGTGCCCGTGCAAAGAGAGCAGCTTTCAGGGCAAGGAGGGCAGAGCCCTTCCCGGCGCTCTGCCGGCCAGGAGGAGATGCAAGAAAGCAGTCGGCAGCCTTGGCCAGCCCGGGTGCCTTTGAACAAAATCCAGCAGCCTAAAAAAAAAATAAATAAATGTATTGGAGAAGAAAAAGGATCCCAAGCTGCTAGCGGGACAATTCCTGGCTCTGCCAGGATCCTTTTCCTCCCTCCTGCCTTCACCAGGCTTTCTCTGAGCCTCCTCAACAGCGGGGCTCTGTGCGCGGCCGGGGCTCAGAACAGGCTCCTCTGTTCCCAGCGGCAGAGGGGTGGGAGCCCCGGCCAAGCTGCCCCTTTACCTGCACACCTTGCAAAATCCTGCCTTTGAGGAGCCACTGGAAAACCAGCCTGCAGAATGGGTTTGGAGAGCAGGCTGCAGGCGCGTGGCCAGCGGGCAGCCCCGCACCGGGTCCCGCTCCCACGTGGGGCCTCGTCCCCCTCGCGTCTCGTGCCCCTGGGTGAGGTGCGGGAGCCCGGGAGAGCCCACGCGCGGCACGCTGCTCCGGCGTACCCCAACACGGGCCCTTACACATCTAACGCTGCGGCTTTTCGGCTGTCACAACCTCTCCAGCAAGGTGTGCGCACCCCAAGGGACGCAGGGAAAAATGAGCTCTTGTCTCCATGGGTGACACCGCGGGGAAGCAAAAATATCCGCAGCGGCAAACCCCAGGGAACCTCCGTGCGCGAGTGTTTCCTGCCTCTGTTTCCTTCCTGCCTACTTTGCCTGTGATTTGCTTTCCAGTTTGCCAAAATATTCAAACTACCTGAACAAACGTTCACAAACCCCTGCAGAGGAGAGGCAGAGGCGTGCGCGGGGCCCGTGCTATCACAGCTCTCGGCGCAGCCCAAACGAAGGAGCCGATGCTCATGCACCGGGCAGCGCTGCCGGTTCAACCCCACCGAAGGGAGCACGCAGAGCCACGTCAAACCCTGCTGTGCGCTAGGCAGCAGGTCGGGGGAAGGGGAAAACCCTACAAATTTGGCTTTGAAAAACTGTAAGAGGCAGAAAGCCGGGCTTGGAGGGGATGAGCGCTCCCCAGCAGGGGCTTGGGTACGGCTCCAAGATGCCCCCGCTCTCTGCTTTCTCCCAGGCAAATTTCTTCGGGGGGGGAATAGAAGGACGCTGCCTAGGAGCTGGGCTGGTTTGTTCCCTTCAAGAAGCAGAGCAAGAAAGGAGAAATCTAGAAATCTCTGTGGGAGGAATTTGGGGAGGAATTTGTTGTCTGAAGGACTGAGGTGTGCACGGCGGCCACCCTCGCCTCAGGCTGCCTGCCAGGTTTCGATAGCAGCAAGTGCCTCTTCAGCTCCTATCTCCGGTGAAACGGCCACAGCAAAGCAAAGCTGCATTTTACAAACCCAGAAGCCAGGCGGAGGGTTTGGCAACCTGTACTTAACCCGGGACGGGTCACCCAGCGGCCGGGCTCCTGGCTGCGAGGTGAAGCTGCCCGTGCGCGGAGCCCGCTACCAGCCCCCTGCGCATCGCAGAAGCCCCGGGGCCCAGCAGAGAGCCCGGGGGGGGCCCAGCCCCGCTGCCCACATCCCACAGGGCCCCGCCAGTGGCACCCTCTCGGCACTGGGTACGGCGTCCCCGCTGCTGCTTTCAGCCTGGGCATCAGCCGCAGAGCCTCGGGCTGCCAGCAGGATTATCTCTATTGCCTGCATGGGGAGTATCAATAAATTTCACGCCCACGAAATAGAGAGGTTCTTTCCTGAATAATCTGGAAATCAACTGATACATGTGTGAAGGGAGGGGAGAGGCAGCAGAATGTACACTGCATTTACGGAGCTTTTATTTGCCACCGGTTACTGCGTGGCCAGGCCGGACAGCTCTAACCTGCTCTAACCCGCTCCCTCCTTCGTGCCGGAGCAAGTTGTCTGACCGATACCAGGAAAATCATGCAATCATAGAATCATTGAGTTCGGAAAAGACCTTTAAAATCATCACAGAAACCTGAACAGATGATGTTTGCAATAAAAGAGTACTGCGGGAGAAAGTGCAGTCAGTTCAGGTGTGAGCTGCTCCTTGCAGGGAGGAGAAAAACTGCTCTTTTACTTTGCACCCTGTTATCAGTGTTTGCTGCAACAGCAGCAAGACCTGTGCTGGATTTCTGCGCTCCCAGCCTGCAGCGTGGGTTGCACTCAGTGGATGCGGAGGAAAAGCCAGATCCCTTGCAATGGCTCGTAGCTCACGCAGGTACTACCGCACGGGCCAAGTTTATGCAGATGCAGGATCACAAGTTTTGCAATTTCCTTGTCACTCCAACAGGATGTGGGAGCTATCCCCGCCAGCTTCCCCCCACACCATGCAGAGCTGATCCATCATCCTGACAAACGAAACCTGTTTTTAGGTTCACAAATACCAGCTTTAAACTGTGCCGGGAAAAGAATATAAGCACGAGCTATTATGATGGTATTAACGATCTGAGCTTCCAGCTGCAGCCCCCTAAGCACAGCGGCGCGGCGCTGCCAGCCCGGCAGCTCCGGCTGCCCTGCGCAGGGAGCGCGCTCGCCCCGAGCTCTGCACGCCGCATCTGCTCGCCCTGCTGCGAGAAGTGCGGCGACGCTGGGGGATCGCGAGGCTCCCATACCGACAACAAACGGGAACCTTAGATGAAAGGACAGGGGTTAAAGCAGGACTATCCCTAAAGCTCACTCCCCGCGTCCTTGCGGCGCTCGTGCCCAGGACCCTGCCCAGTCCCAGCCGCCTGCACTCCAGCGGGATTCAGAGGCAGCCCCGCATCTCCGCTGCTCTCTCTCTTGGGATCTTCTAGGCTTAGGCGGCTGCAAAACTGTCTCAGGCTGAAAGGGGTTAAAATAAGGAGCCACTTCTAAGCTACTCTATTTGCATTTGAGACAACTGCCCTGCACCCAGTCACAGACATATTTCCCAAGTGCTTTGTGATGTTCAAGAAGGCCTGGAAGTGGGTGTGGTGGTAAAGTTTCTATTCCCTGCTCTTACGTGGTGGTCAAGAACCACCTCTAGCGTTATTCCGCGGTGATTCAGTCCCTCCTGCACCAGGACTATCCCATTAACTTCTCCCTGGTTAGGAGCCCAACAGGAACTGATTGGTGCGCATACATTTGAAGGTGCGCAAGGCAAACTGCTGCCCCTGGATTCGAGTTGCTGTAAGAGAATCCATGCATGAAAATGGCATTAGGTAATAGAACAGGCTGAAAGCAGCTCCCCTGCAGACCTGGTGTTACACAAGCAAACCGGAGCGTTTAGCTTCTTTGCCTTTCCCTTTTGTCTCACAGCACAGGTCTGCACAGAAAGCTGGGACCAGCAGCAGCGTGTTTGGGGCAGTTCCTGTTCTATAGCACTGGTTCATGGTAAGACACAGAAGAAAAACTCTTCATGGTTAAAAGCCTGATATCCTGCTCCATGGTTTGGGGCTGAAAAGGAGTGTGCAAGGGCTCAGGAGCTAAACCAGGGCAGGTGGTGACAGCCTGATGCGGAAGAGCTGCGGCAACAGCGGAAACCTGTCTTTGTTGAACTGGTGAAAAGGGAGCTTCACCTCCCAGCGCGGTTTTGCTCACTGTGATCCAGCCCCAGTGCACCAGGAAACGACCAACAGAGCAGATGCTGGGGGAAAAGCCTTCCCCAGAGTCCCCACGGCTGGAAGCACAAAACCCCTCCATCCCTGCTGTCCAGTACTGCAGGGCTTCAGGGCAACCTTCCCTCCTGCCGAAACTGGGGGTTAACGTGCCTGGTGGGAACTCCTCGAGGTGGACCCCATGACCGACTCCCCCGACTCCATTCAGGGCCGCACGCCACATCCTCTCAGATCACCCTCACAAGTGTTAAAGGAGAGCCTGATTTCTGCTCTCTCAATAATTGGCCTCGCGCCGGCCTCGGCTGCCCGCCACCCAGCTCCCCTGGTGCACAGCTGGTCAGCGAGCAGACCCGCACCCAGACGGTCGTGGCGGTAACACCCCCTCCATCATCTCCAACGAGCCTCAGCAAGGACACATTTCCCCAGGAGCTGATTTTCCAGCCAGGACAGGGCACTCCCGGTACAAACTACACTCACAGCCCAGAGGAAGGTCATTCAAAGAAACACGTGGGCAGCACCAGTAATGACGCCAAGCAGCAGTACCAGCCAGCGTCAGGTAAGATAAGGCAGCCTTTGACCTCTGCTTTGACCAATGCAACAGTGGGTGTTATTAAAAAGGCAAAATATGCTGCCAGCTCCTCTAGCAAACCCATTCACACTCCCATTCCCGCAGCCCCAAGCCCGCCGCCCAGGATCGGATGGAGAGGTGTCTAATGAAGCACAGAGGTCTCGCCCTCGGCTGCATGAATGTAACACTTCAGTGACTGACTTGCCCTAAACGGTTTTGCATAACGTGCTGGCGTCAGAAGTCGGAAGGGAAAGGTAATGAGAGATTTTAATCAGCCCCAGCACAAAAGGAAGGAGATTCCTGCATAATTCCAGCTGGAGATGGAAAAGCTCTCCTCTGCTGGTGGGATCAGGTCTGCACTGCTGCGGGATGAGCACCTTTCAAAGCCTCGTTTGCCTCCATAACACACAAGCATGATCCTGCCCTACAGAATAAGTCCCATTAGAGGAAAAAATAAAGGGAAAAAAAAAAAAAAAACAGAAACAAGTTAGAGAGAGGGAAGGAAGCAGAGACAGGAAACTACACGGATGCTCTCCAGAAAGGCCACTGAAGCAGGATGGAGGGCCAGATTTTTATGCAGCCACTGGGGTGTGAGAGGCAAATTCTTCTGGAAATCCACATTTTAGGCACCTGAGTAAAAACAACCAGCTTTCCAAGAAGGTTCAAGCCATCCCCTGCTCCCAGTGAGGAGAATGCTGGTGGAAAACAGGCTGTCTCCTCACAACCACCCGGGGGAAGCTGAACTCAGTTGAAATATGGGATGTATTTATTTACCAGCAGCAAATAATGAACATAATAAAATTTACAGCACGGATATCTCTTTTTCAGATTGGATTCCACAGGCACAAATGTGTTATTCTCATCAGAAAGGTGCAAGATCACCTGGGTCGGTTATGGTTAAAGCCTTGGTCTCTGCCCTCCATGAATACAACCTGGGAGCCAAGACACCCAGCTGAGACTCGCCCTGAAATCGATTCTCACTGCTGCCATTTCAGGTGACTGGCTTCTGCTTTAGTTGCTGTAAACGTGGTTTCAGAGAACGTTGGAAGCTCCAACAAGATTTGTGGAGACTCACAGCTGCTTGGACCTTGCTGCAATGCTCAGCATGGCTTTGTGAAAACCCGCGTCCTCACCAGCAGCATCTTCAGTCACAAGGACACAAGGCCTAGCGAGAAATAGTCTCACGATGCTCTCACCATGGCCCTGCCCGCTAAGCTTTTAAACTATGGTACAGGAAGCAAACATGTAGCTACTCAAAGCTTTTAACCTGTGTGGAAAGCATATCAAAAGCAAATTATTTCTCTCCCATTCCACCCCAATGGGGAGGAAAGAGGACGGCGACGCGTGCTGTAGCCAGTGCTGCTGGGGTATGGCTGGGGCAACGGGACCCTGGAGAACTGCATTTTGCCGGTGGATCATTCCCTGAGGTGCTGGCTCACGGGTAGGAGCTCCCTGGCACGGAGATTTTGGTGCAGTTAGTCAGGATGGAAGTGCTGGCTGTTTCAAACAGCCCAACTTCTGCTGGGCTTCAGATGGAAGGGGCTTAATTGAGACGACTGTTTCCTGCAAGTCCCAGAGCTGCCTGATCTCACTTCCCAGCTGCTGACTAGAAGGAGGAAGAAGAAAGGGAACAGTTTCACGGGGAATCGTGATAGGCCACGATCTGCTAAGCCAACAGAAAACAAACAAGTTGTCTGCTTAATAGGAGCCAGTCCGTAAGGAAAGGCTGCACCCCTGCTGCAGGGATGTAACTGCGAATTCGAGCTGGGGGAAAGCAGTTGGAGAACATGGTAAAAATTTCAGCAAGACATGCTGCTTGACGAAGAGTTCATTTGGTGCTAATGGTCCCGCTTCTTGCTACCAACACGAACCACAAACCCAAAAGGCAGCGTGTGAACAGACACAAACAACAAACTGATTTGTTCTCAGGAAGCATTCAACCTCCACCAACAGTCAACCGGATCCAGACTAGGGCTGCGGCAGGCAGAGCGGCACGCGGCAGACCGAAGGAGGAACTGTATCACTTGGCACAGAGCTGCTATTTCCAGCACTTGCATCCCATCCTCACGTTAGCTCAACTTTTTCACTCTCCAAAGAGGACTATGCGCCTGTAATGAAATCTTGATCTACAAAGGCCAGAAGTTGTCCCTGAGTTCAGCAGAGGGAGATGTCCTTGCCTGCTAAAAGCCCCTTAGTAGGTGGTCTGATTTTTGGACGGTCTCAGAATTCATAGCTGCCAGCTACGACCTGATAAATGAGCCACCTCGAGCATCTGCAAGATGAACGCTATTGTTTCAGGTATCCACTCCTCTTTATTGCCGTGTTTATTCTTTTACTCAGAATTAGCTCTCAACACCATTAAAAGGAAAACAAATAAAATGAAGCAACACTTCAATTAAAAAGATGGCTTCTAGTACCTCTCACTGTTTTCATCTTACAAGTCTTTAAATACAGTGCTAGGCCATTCACACCCACAGTGAGCAAAATAATTGACACTCCCCAAACCTGTGTGTATCAGAACAGCATTTAATATAATATAAACAATATATTTGAAGAAGATAAGCACAAAGCAAACATTTAAAGCTGTTGCCTGGATTTCTGAGTTTGTGTGATGTTTTTTCACTTTCATTTCAACAAATTAATGTCAGTTTCTTGGAAACTTGAACGTTATGCTATAGGGCTGCCGAGAGAACTTGTAACGAAGGGACACGTTCCAGGAAGTTATTAGATGTCCTAGGGTGTGCCACTCAGCCTTTTGCTTGGAGAGCATCAGATCCTTTAAGAGCGGAAGTTTGGATCGTGATCCTGCAGTGAATACAACGCCTTTCCAGCGCAGGGCAGAAAGCAGGCTGGAGTTGGGAAGAAACTTGCTTGGAACATCGGATACCAACCAGTGACAAGATGCCAGGCTAGAAGGATTACTGGTCTGCTAACACGGCCCTCCCTGTGCTTTGCACCCAGAAGTTTCCTTAAAATCTGTTAGTAGCAGATTCCCATACAGCTTGGCTAGAGGAGCCTAGTCTTAAAGTTTGCCTTGTTTGCCTCAAAACATCTTGTTGCTTCTCACCTGTCAACAAATTCTCAAGAGTCCCAGTCCCTTTACAATTTATATGAATAGCAGAGGTTAGGAAAACGCAGGATGGCCTGGAGAGCCAGCACGGCTTAGTCACAGAGGTATTTTAGTACTTAGTTCCCACTGAGGAACTAAGTGGAGATTGGCAAGACTACATCTATAACCTCTTCCTTTGCCATGCCCGCACGCCTGCTGGAGCTCAGCGTGCCACACGGCGTAGCCAGGTGTCCAAGGTCCCTGGCAGGGCTGGGGCTTGGTTCAAACACTGTGGTTAGATAACCCTACTGAGCAAAGTGCACCTCCCTGCTCTCCAACGTTTCCCCTCCTGGGAAACGTGTATGACCGCAATGCAGCACTTCCTATCCGTATGCTGTAACCTCCACTATGTTTAATGAAGACTAGTGAACTTGGTTTAAAGCAAACAACTCAAAAACAAACAGAGCAACCATTGTCCCTCCCCATCACAGGAATACTTTATATCCAGAGAACTTCCTTGCTTGTCTCCCCCCGCCCTCCCCAACTTATATCCCTCCAAGAAATAATACCTCTGACACCAAACCAGTGTCAGTGGTGGCATCCCACGTGCCTGGGTTCTCCTCACGAGACCCCCAAAACAATGAGTGGCTCATGCCTGCTTTGCAACACTTCTGAGCAAACAATGCTAACTCTGCAGATGCAGGCCAGGCTGATCCCGAGGGAGCTGTATTTTCAATTCAGGTGGAGACAAAACCGCTGAGGACAGAGTTTGTCATTAATAAAACAGTGAAATGTAAACAAATGTACACCCTCGAAGTCCATGAAATCCCAGACAAACCTATCACAGAAAGAAAAATTAAAATAACCCTTTAGAAGCATTTTTATTCAGTCACTGCTAGATGATTTTAAAGCAACTGCACAGAATGAGCCCTCCATGCAAATTTAAATAGACATACGTAATTCATGCTTGGACAATGCTCTCAGAAACATGGTTTGATTTTTGGGTGGTCCTGTGTGGAGCCAGGAGTTGGACTCGATGATCCTTGTGGGTCCCTTCCAACTCGGGATATTCTATGATTCTATGTCTCATTAACACTGAATAGAGAAGTTGTATGCAAAAGCACGTTAGCATCGTCTAGCACTTTGGTGACAGAAGAAAATTCCCTTACAGATCTATGTGTCGTGCAATTACTGCATTTGCTTTTTGCAAATAAAATTGCAGCCAGTTTAAGTACAATCACACCCCTCTCATTCAGGAAGGCAATTTCCACTGCTCCCATTACGAATTTACCAGGTTGGTGTTGTATCTAGCAGCAGCCTCTGCATGGCAGATACAAAAAATACCTAACAACTTTTAAGAGTGAGGTGTAGAATTTGCTATGTGCATGTTACTGACCTTTATCCAGGGACCTCTCAAACCCTGAATAGTGGTGTCCTACTAACAAAGGCAGAATCAACATTTTTCGTTAGCTTCAAAACCTTCTGACTGGCACTGCAGGGGCTTTTTGTGAACAACACAGAGAAAAGGAAGACATTACTTTGTCAGCCTCTCAAATTACTGCTCAGCTGATAATTTATTTCAAAGCATATACATAGTTTCAAGTAGTTGGAAAATCAAATTTCTCAAGCGTTAATATAAAAAATAGTCTCAGTTTTGAAACTCCGTACTCACACTCCGAAACATCTAAGAGTTGAACATGGAAAAACGTACATGTAGAGTTCTGCCTTGTAATAGGCCTTTATAAGAAACACACGAGTACGTACACCTCAGCTTGTTCCTTTCAGTTTTCCTTATCTGAAAGACGACGCATTTTGTTTTTCACTAATCTTGATCTGGTGAAGGGACCTTCAGCTTACAAGCGTGATACAGTTTTGACCTCAACTAATGACAAATCCAGCGAGGATTTTTTATTTTTATTTTTTTATTTTTTAATAGTTTGCACTCAGCTCTTTTCAAAAGCTGCTCTGCATCTCAGAGGTTGAGGTCTGCTCCAACACGAAACTCAGCACTGCTGTAAAATAAATAAAACAACTGCTGGGGCACTTTATGTATTCACATACGCAAATGAACATGCTTAGCACTTCAGCATTAACAACTTGGCCATTGATACTACATGCTGGAAAAAAGACAGCTTTTCAGAGTAAAAAGAAAAGCTGGCTACCATGCAAAACCACCAGGTGAGTTTTTATGGCTACTTTCTCTTGTTACCCTTTTGTGAGTCAAAGGACATTTTCCCATTAATTATGTTTATCAACTTTGAGAGGAGATGGGTGAATCTAAGCACAAATCAGAGATTTTCTGTGATTTATCTATCATGGAGACCTACAGGACAGGGGCTGTCAGGTGTCTATAATTACTTTATGTCCTGTGGAGCTGGGGCATTAAAGCAACACCCATACTGTGCCTGCTTTGTTATGCCTGAGGAGTTACTGAGCAGTAAATTGTAAGTTTCACATGAATACGACCAGATTTTAAACTGGAGGATGTCTCTTCCTTCAAAAGGTCCTAATTCCAATTTGAAGTCTATTATCCAAAGGGGTTAGAGGAACTTGTGTGTTGGATCCCTTTCCACAAAAAACTGACAGAGCATCGCTGGTCTTGGTGGGCCTCATGACAACTACATCATGCGAGGAAATGGCCTTGGCTATTCAGTTGCCATCACATACCAAGAGGCACAATTCAAGGTCTCATCACAAGCATAAAGCTTTCTTCTGTTCCTACGGAAACGACTGGTGGCTTTACAACTCTTTACTCAAGCGGGAAGCAATTGTCACTATTGGAGTTGCTTGACCTTTTACGCTGGGTTCCTCTTGTTTGTTTCTCAAGGTGGAACTCCAAAACAAAGGCTTTAACTTCTCCCTTTTTCTCTCCTACCTACTAAAGCATTTGCTTTTGAAGTCCATTTACGACAAATACACTCACTTCTTTTTCTGCTTTTCTGCTTCAGTGACAACCAAGTTCCCAGGTAAACTGCATTTCTGGAACAGTTGTTGCTGTTGTCCTAAGAGTTGTGTCATATGAGGGGATGTTATTGAAAAGCCAACACCCAGTAAAGGCTCTAGCATTTCCCGATCACTGTTACTTTTGAGAGAAAGAACAACAGTGCTGGCTTCATAATTCACTGGCAGAACTAACCGCTGGATTTTGATTTAGTGAAGGGCTTCCTGATCTCTCTTGCCTAGCCAGCACTTCATATTCACTGAACACCAGCATAAACTCCATAAACACATAACCAATCACTGCTCAGAAGTGACGAATTTAAAATGTGACAAAGACCAAAGAACATTGTCCACAGACACAAATAAAGAGAAAGCCATTTTTAATCTGTTCACATCTCATGGTTTCTCCTGTGGATGAAGAAAAAGTTCTTCATTCCAGCGGAAAAATGGATTATTCATTCCACAAATGTAAGAAGCAAAATTAAGCAAAAAAACAAAACCAACCTAGCAATAATGAATAGGAGTAATTGCTGCAGATAAACGTGCTGATCAGATCCTCAGGGGTGAGCATGGATGGCTCTTTGGGCACTGGCACGCTGTTTTTCAGCTGCCACAGGTCAATCAGAAGTTGATGAAATACTTTCTCTCCAGTCTCTGGTGGTCAAACACAGATCTCACTCCACATAAAACTGCTGCAGGCAGTGAGGCTCTGTGCATGTAGTGTACACTTTCCCTCCTAGTGCAGATCCTTTGAACACAGATATCCCCTAATTCATTCACAAAAGCATAATTCAAAAAAATAAATAAATAAAAGCAAGTTACAGGCTAGTTCAGCAAGCAATATGTAAACAAGACAGTTGCTTGGTAGACTCCTGTGCTGAGCCCTACACACCATCTCCAAGGGCCATTTACTCTGACACAAAAAGCACAGAGCAAGAGACTCTTCTGTAGGTAGCAACATCACTTTAAACTATTGGAGACACTGGGACTATATCCATCTACCATATCAGTTGTGGGCAGCTGCTGAGACCCAGAATTGTAACAAGGCTCTTGTCATAGCCAGCTTTAGAGACAACAACAGATGCATCCCATCAGATAATCCCTGAATCACCCTACAAGGTGCATGCCATGCAATGTTAATAACCTCTTCTCAGTAGGTCGCCAATAAAGCTCATTACAGGAAGCTGGCTCTGTCCTTCAGCAAAGTGACAGGTGATTCTTGAGGAAAGGAACTGTTCTCACTTCCTGTAGGACTGGCTGCCTGCAGAAGAAAAAAAAAAAAAAAGAGAGTCTGTCAGCTGAAAGCAGGATTTATCACAAGGCAGGAGATCCCTGAGGAGGAACACTTGTCTGATCTGTACAGTGACACAACCACCACAAAAAACACACACAAAGGCACCTTAACCACTGACATTTCAACTTCAAAATGCAGAATGTGTTTATGGCACCCACTTGTCAGGGGTCACTGAAAAAAATTCTAGAGTAGTAGGAAGCCACCAGGGCCCAGTCACACTCCTGATAAAATCATTCTTCATTCTTTTGGTATTGATTTTTCTATCACTCTAGTTCCGCTGTGTCCTAGACAGAAGTGACTTGGTACTCTGCACACATACCTTTGGCATGCTTACATAGAGGTGCTTGGAACAGATGCAGAGTAAGGCACAAGGAGGAATGATTTAATCTACCATGTCCGCATGGAGCACAAAGAACAGCTGAAAAAAAATTTAGATTTGGAGGCCCACTCTGTGTTCCAGCCCCAGTGTCATCCCTGTACCAGCTAGGTAGTAGATTCAGCAGAAAGCTCCAGCATGGCTGGTTTTATTTTGAGGAGCTCAGTTCTGCTGTAAGGTACAGCTTTAGCACTCCACTAACAACAGCAGGCTACCTCTCAGGCAGGAATCTGGCCCCAGGCCTGTAGCTGTATTAAGCACCTGTGCTTCCTCCGCATTCTTCAGGCATTCCACACACTCCAAGAGCAGCAGTCCAGCTAGTTCAGCTAGGATTGTGTAAAAGCAAGTTATTTCCAGTAAATACACATACAATAAATATTAAAAGTAAGCTAAAAATGTGTCTCTAAAATAAGTGATCACATCAAGTAAGTACAATCAGAAACTAACCTTTTTCTCATCATGCCCAGAGCTATACAAACTTTTATTTCTCCAGAAATACAAAGAAATCCACAAAGTAAAGACAATCTTCCAGAGGGACAGAGTCTCTTTTGATATGTAAAAACCAATATACCTATGCAGCAGGCAAATGGGAGGCAGCAAGTGCTGAGATCTACTAATTGCTCATATCTGTGCATCTGACACTTCCTCTGACTCATCTACAAAAGTCAGCCAGGAAATTAAAGGAATAGTAGCACAGAGCTTTATTAGGGAAACATTAGGGGCTCACCTGTTTCAGATGCCTCCCTGCACCTTTAGGCAATAGCTGGGAATTACATTTGAGGGTTTGGACTTTGGTGCTTAAAGCCTTTTTCAAGTCCTTTAAAAGTCTGGTCCATAACACTAGCCTCTCGATTTTCCAAACCATAAACACCTGCATGATAGCCCCTGCAAGATGCACAATAACTAACAGGTGTCTTATGACAGCAGACAAGACCACAGGATAGACATACTTAGGCAGGATGGCAACTTGTCTGCAAAACAATTTCTTGGCTATTTTTAGCAGGTAGAGTTTAACATTATATTACAGACACCAAGTCTGTCGCATGGAACCTTGGACAGATAGAAAACAAATTAGCTGGAATCCTAGTGAAAAACTCTGGACAAAAGCTAAATGGACACAAAATTCAATGTAATGCCCAGAGTACACAATGCCCACAGGTATACTGTGAGACAAACCCTATCTAACAAAAGTTAAAAATTAAGAAAGCCCAAGAGCCTGGCCTTACAAATTACAGGCACTGAATCAACAGAGAAACCCAAATGATGTAGAACCCTGATTAAACTCTCCTTCAATGCAACTTCAAAATAAGCTACGTTTATACACTGTGCCACTGCAAAAGGAACTTAATTCATATCCCTACAAAAGCAACATGTGTACGTCAAATCTTTCACAAGACATGTGCACCCAGAAGTGTAAAGTTCTCCTGAAGAAACTAGAACATGAGGACAAGTTTTTGTTCACACATATACTCTCTGCTCTTCAGAATAGCTTCTCATTTTTAATGGACTAGTGCTTTTGGAAATGAAGTGAAACAGGAACCAGGGACAGACTCTTGGCTGTTAGCACCACATTTGGTCAGGACAGAACAGTACTCCTATCACAGGAAATGTAAAACATTGATGTCACAGGTAAAACACAGGGCATATGCAGCAAAAGTAAAGAGCTGGCAGTTATTACCTAAGCATAGGACTATTCAAGCAAGTACTCACTAGGTCAAAATCTCTTTCAGTCACCAAGGTCATTCCATTCCATTGCCTCACCTGTATTCCCTGAATGAAACCACACAATCTCCTCTCAGACATACAACTGTGTGAAATGTCAGTGAGTGGGCAACAGAAGACTTAGGAAGCTCTTTCCTGCTCCGTTGCTGATATACTATGTTATTGCAGTTCCTTGTATTTCATTTTCCTTATCATTACCTTGTCATTGCAGTTAAGCACACACCTCAAATTCCCTGGGCAGGTTTACAAGGTGTTATGAGTTGTGAAATGTTTGAAGGTAACAGTTGCAGCTAAAGGGTAGTGCTGATGTTACATTGTGATAAATAATCATCACTAAACTTCTTATGATACATTTAGAATAAGAATACACAGCACATAGCTACAAGAATTTTTATTGCTGCTGGCCCCAGGGATATATTTAAATCCAGCTAGTCCAGCCCCAGGGGTGTATTTGAACCCAGCTAGTCCTATCTGCACTCCAGAGAAAAGTAGTATTTGTTACTGAAGAATGCATCATTTGCCATCCCCTCCTGGCTTACACAGCCTCTAGATCTCCATGCACATGCTTCCTGCTGCATAAGCATCTGAGACCAACATTTCCATTTTATTGGGCCTATGTTGGCAGGCCTAATGCATGCTTCCATCTCTTCCCTCCAGCCTTAGGTCACTGCCTTCCACTCTTGTGAGCCCATTGCGATCCAGTACTGCTTACACTTCTTCAGGCAATGACACGCCCATATGGTTCTTAAATAGAAGTCTCCAACAGAATGATGACTACCACAAGCAGCACACCATGCCAGGCTGTCTGCTTACTAGGCTGCCCTGAACCTATATTCTGAACTGTCTAACATCTGGTCTACATTCAGTGGCAATGTAGACACACCCAGGGATCCAAATTCAAGAACATTAGACAAGTTATACAGTGGAGTGAACAAGTATCTAAACAAAAGGAGACTGTCTAATGACATCCAGAGAACATCTAATCTGAGACTAGAAGCTTCCCCCCCCACTCCTGAGAATTTGGGCCACTTTTCTCCACCCAGAGACAGGAAAAAGTATGTCTCTAACAGCTCACATGACAGTCTGGAAATATGAGCAGTGCTCGGCAGGATATAATTTCATGGTTGTGCATCCTGCAGATGACAAGTACAATGTCACATACTCCTGGCACATTCGTAGCATACGACTTCATTCCTGGAGAGCTCCTACAGAGCTCCCTCCTTTCCCACCCCAAGTGCTGACAAGTAGAATGGTGACTTTTTCCACTTACTCTGTCTGCTCCTTGTGGATGATCCTGAGGAGCTGGGACGGCTCATTTGTTGGGGTCCAGACTGAGAAAACTGGGGGGCAATGGTTGGGATCTTTCCCTTTCTGGGGCTGGCACTCTGCACTTCAGGAGTACGAGGGATCTTAGGTTTGCTGATAAAGGCTGAGGAAAACTCGCTGTAGGAGGACATGGAAAGGGTTAGCAATGGATGGAGAAAAACATATGCATAGTAAGTCTGCAACCAAGTGAAACCTGGCATGCTGTGAGCATGCCAGCGTGCCCAAAATTCAAGGAGACTACAAATGGAGAGGAACATGGCACCACTGGTACTACCTCAGGGCATGTACTCACCACACAGCCTCCCCAAACCTGGCTCTACAGACCTGTCTATCGTACGCAAACCTAGTTCTTTGGACAACAGGATTGAACAGGTCCATGTAAGTCTCTTGCAGATAAGTTATGGATGTTGAGCTTGTTTTGTCTAGCTTGTTTTCTATTGTCTTTATCATATGCAGACTCACTCTGAGGTGCAAAAAGCATATAGGAATGCTACAGCTCAGGAATACACCCTTTTAGGGCACAAACTATTATATACAGGCCACTTGCAGACGCAGGCATCTTCCCTGGCTCCAAGCTGTGATCGTAGTTCTCCCAAAAGTCTTTGTCAAAAGAGCAAAAAGCTGTGACAGCATCTATAAAATAAACTCCCTAAGCACACAGGTTCCTTGTTCGCACTGAGAATACAAAACAGCTGCTGTTATTTCACAGTCTGCACATGCTGCAAGAATAAAATTCTTTAAAATTTAGTCCATAACTGTGTGAGGACACACTGTCCTTCCCTGCCCCTAGCATCAATATATTCTTTCTGACATACAGAAAGTGAAGGCTACCAGGAAATAGTAAGTCTGTAAAATAATTTTGAATCTATATTCATGTTGGCTCTAGTGAGTCAATTTTCTCTTAAGCGCTGAAAAGATTAAACTGAAATAACAGCTACACGAAGAAGCCCATCACATTAAAAGGAAACAAAAGCAGAGCCAAAGCAGGAGATCCATAAAGGTGCCATCTAAAGGAAAGTGATTAAAATTTTATTTGGAAAGTCCCTGTGTTATTAGCTCCATCAAAAGAACCCTTTGTAACCATCAGAAAGGGTGATCAGGAGGATTTTCAAGACATTTAATCCCACCACTCTCCCGGGAATGCTGCTGAGTCAGTGATTAGCCATTCCATTCCCCTGCTTCACCTTGCAGAGAGATCTGACAGCAAATGTTTCCTTTCTATTTTAAGTAGCATTAATTGTCTGTATTTTGCATTTGTATATGCTAACTATTAAGATCAGAGACATGCTAACTACTTTCCTCAGAGCCATCTCTGCAGCCCTCTACCTATCACTGAGTATGACAAGTATGAACCTTGTATCATTTCAAAAGAGGAGGTGGCAGAGGGCAGCAAAACCAGCAAAACCAAGCCAAAAAAAGTAAGATTGGCTAGATTCACCCCAAGCCGTGGATCACAGACATATTTAAATGTCTCTCTCCATAAAATAGTTTCATTGTTATTGCTTGTTTGTCATTTTATTCACTTGGGTTCAGGAGCTAGGCTTTCAATAGGCTTGTGCTCTTCATGTTAACCTCAGGTGGACTATGATATGCTAACAGATGAAAAAGCAAGACCCAACAGCCTCACAGCAATCTTTGAGCTATGAGAAAATGAGCTTCTCTCTTTATTCGGCAACAGGTAACAAAAAAACCCTGCATCTGTATTCCCATATGCTAAAAATCATTTTTATAACCATGAACAATTTTCGCATTGTTTCACCACAGTAATGTAGGCAGCTAGACTATACACACTTTGGAAACAAAGCGCAGTAATGCAGTCAGAGTCACTATACTTTACCAAAGAGAAAGAATACACAACAGTCACGTATGATGGCTCACATATTTGCAAACTGTCCAGGAAAGGCTTATACGAAATAAGCTGGTAGCAAATACTGTAAAGTTCAAAAAAAATATCTGCTGGTATTCTGACAGGATGTATAGTAGATCTCAGGTCTCCATGTGCCCAGGTGTCACAGAACCACTTTGTCTTCTGCTATATCAGTAAACAAAGATCAACAGAAAATAGGTGATCCTCAAAATACCATAAAAAACTTTTATCTGGCATCCTTGGGGACTTGGCAAGATGAAAAAAGAAGTAAAATCTACTGTGGAAAAATGTCCTGTAGTATTTGGTAAAGAAGCCATTTGTGACAAGGTGTGGCAATCTGAGAGCAAGCGCTCTAACAAAAATAAACCAGAGAAACCTACATTTGCACTGACAAGAAAGAAAACAGTTTACTTGGAAAAACGGAAATAACTGTCTATCAAAAAGTGCACAGACTTACACTGAGATCTGAATAATCAACCAAGAGGTGTGAGAAGACTCGACATACCAATGAGAGTTATGGACTGTTTACTCCAAGAGAAACACATTCGGACTTTTGGCCAATTTTACCAGATTATAAGAAAGGTGAGACCATTAGAAACCGAAGAAGACCCTACAGAACTTGATCTATTATGATGATAATGGTCATAGTCACAATAAAACATACGGGATTTTTTAAGCAAGCCTTAATTGTAAAGTCAAGTCTATTACTCACAAATTTGTGCTTGATTAGCTACACAGCACAACAGATCTATACTCTCGCATGATCAAAATGCAGCAGGGAATAGAGATGTAAGGGCAGCTGCCAGCCTGGCATACATCAACTAGAACAATCATTTGTTCCTATGGAGATAAAACAACTGTGATAGACATGCCATTATTAGAGCTTCATTCTTCTCTCAGATTGACTTAGCTCAAATGTAATTTCACCAATCTCCCTGCAGTTAAATTCCCAAGTTACACTGCTCAATGAGGAGAGTAAATACTAGCAGTGACCTCTGCATCACCACAGGTCAGCCTTCCTTTTCTCATACATACCTTTTCTCGGAAGGTCTTGATATATGCCTAGTAGGAAGGAGACACCTCTTGCAGTACACATATGACCAAAGCAACTATTTATTCACTCTGTTTTGCAAACACGTTAAAGTACGCTTCCAAAAAGGAAAGA
>VXAL01014000.1:94459-136153 GCA_013399475.1 Chauna torquata
CAGAGAGTTTAATCAGGCTAGCTTACACTTGCAAGAATTCCCACTTGGTAAGCAGTGGATACAAGCACGCTGTGACATGGTTGATCTAAACCAGTACTGCTGTGTGTTGATATTCCCCACCTCCTTTTTCGAAAATGTATTTTTGCAAATTGACCTAGCCCACTGCCACACACACCAAAAAAAAAGCATAAAAATTAGGTTAGTTTCTGACAAGCACTAGTGGCAGTACAAAAAATAGGAAAGGACAAAGAACTGGAATAAGACCACGTCAGCACAAACACAGACAGGCTTCAAGCACTGTCTTTTATCATTCTTAAGCAGGATGATAAAAGCTGTAGCAGCGTAAAAGATCCTCTCACTCAGCTGTCTGTCCCTCAGCAGAGGCAAAAAAACCCTTGGTAATATGACTAGTGAAAACCACCACATCTGTCAAACTAGTTTTACTAGCACTTATGCGACCCTTTGTGCTGGCCAGTTACTGTTGGAGCACTAAGATCTCTGGTCATCCTCTGCCTATACCTCCGAAAAATGAACAGTGAGCTAGGCTGTGAGCAGAGGAAACAAGGAAAGATAAGAGACTGGGATTTACACAAGCATTCCACAGCTTCTCAGAAAGCTCTCCTGGCGCCCAAGAGCACTGCTTTGTACCTTCAACTTCAATAACAAAACTTTTATCAGTTGCATTGGTGCAAACTAGGTCATTAAGAATCCATCCTTTAAGAGAAATTTCAAGGTCATTCTAAGGCACAGATTTCAACTGCATCACAATGTTTTCTAACTATTTCATTCTAGGGACTGTGATGTTATTCTGTATTAGTACGAATTGCTTTAACTCTCATTCGTAAAAACAAAGCTAGTGGAAGAGTTCAATAAAAGTATGACAAGTTTCATCTTAATTAAAACAGCGCCAGTAAAGAACTGATCTACGCCCCTGATGATTTCATAAAACCTGGAGCTAATACTTCATTGAAACATTCACTGTGTTCAGTTTAAGTGGTAAACAAAAAAAATCCTCATGATCCAATCATTAGATATAAACATGAGACCCTAGAGTTTATATTTTGTTTTCACTAGACGTCCCAAAACACCTTGCACAATTACCAAGGAATCAATCTAGAGTATCCTTGTAAATATTCTGCCTGCCTATGATTTCAGCTTCATAAAGTATTTGTCTGCATCTTCTCCCTTCAATTCTACCTGATGGTTAAAAGAAGTGTTCCTCTGGAGAGAAAGCTGAAGCAATGCTTTATATAAAAGACAAATTTTATCAGAGTGATGTGCTGAAAACATTAGGAAGAAATAAATTATCTTTTTCAGCACTTTCCTCCGAGGTTGTTAATTTAGCATCCAGGATGTAAGTGTGTCTGGAGACAAGAGAAGAAACCTGAACCACAAAATGATTAAGATGCAAGTTAAAGTGGTAGACAAAGATATTAGGGCTTGAATGTCACAGGTGTACTACTTTCTTATAATATTCCTTAAACTAGTAGCAGATTTGCTTCTTTGTACCTGATGTTTCACATAATGGGTTGCACCACACATTGAAGTAGTAGAGCTTGAGAGGATTTGGTACGAGATGACATTTAAACAGCAACAGAAACAGCAATCAAGAATGCACATGGATTGCATGATAACTAGGCACCTATGAGATTTTCATTTTTGACTATCAGCATCTGTTAAAGGAAGACAATTATGTCTAGAAAGATCCATGACCAATGAAATCAAATTGACATAATAGTGGATTTTAGAATTTTAGGATTCAAACAGCTTATATACACTTGAGGGTCTAACAAGGGAAACAAAGCCATTTTACTTTTTTCATTTCTTCCTTTCTTGCCTTTTTTATCTGTAATTTCTCTTTCCACCTTTTTCTTAACCCAAAGTGTGCTGTACAAATACCTCATGATTCTCATGGCCAAGAAGATCAGAGAGAACTTTGAGCACATGGTTTGCGATCTTTGCACACATTTTCTTCCCTGCAAAGGGAGAAAGCAAGTATGCTTGAAAAAAATACAACAGATGAGAGCTTCTTAATTACTTCTTAAAATCAGTACTAAATATAGTTGATTTACAGAGCAATATTCTTCCTTGTTCCTGCCAAACGCTGCTCAACATAAATGAGCTGAAATCAGTGGAGTTACTCCGGATTTATACAGTTGTAATCTTGGACAGGATGCAACACAAAGGGATTTAACAAAGTTAAACAAAGGCGTTATTTTACTTATGCCAAGCAGCCACTTTTTCATCCTTGCCTAACTTTCATTTCTAAGAGGAAACTTACTTTAAGCTTTTTTTTTTTTNTTTTTTTTTTTTTTTTTAAGTCTCTTGGACATAGACAGGAACTTTATTTTCTTGGGGGGAATCTCTGCACTGTAAAGTGTAGTATGCAAGTATTTCACTCCACATGGTGAAGGTTAAGCTCCTTGCCATTACTGATCACATCAGCTCTGACTTTCTTTTATACAAACAGATCTCTTAAATATTAAGTGCCCTTTGAAAAGTGGACCTGGAATGTAGGAATGACAGTCCTCACATGCTGATCCAAAAAAAGAATCAAATCTTAGAAGGTTTCACTGATTAACTGCTTCCTTAATTCTTTGGATTTTGGTCAAGCTAACCCCCATAGTCTGGGATTCTTGGGAAAGAGATCTGCTCATAAATACTGGTTATGACGCTCAGATATCACTGGTTGAGTCTCAGCTACTAATTACAGTCACTTGAAAGAATCCAGGAATATCAGTAAAAGGTTTCAGGATCTTCCCTATCCATTTCTTGGAATAAAACTGCAATTCAAAATATAAGATACCTGCACCCCTCAGACACAGATTCATGAGCAAGGCAACAGAATACTCCAGTGTGTAATCAGACAGGCTATCTGTATCTGTTAGAACATCAACCAGCCAGAAAATGAGCCCATCTTTGATCATTGCCGACTGCAGTGCACGCCTAGGATTAAAAACAACAAAACACACATTAAACAAACCACAAAATAAATAGCTTTTAAATACATTTATAGCTAATACAAGCACATTAGACCTCTACTTCATCCCCCTGCCACACTCTAGCTTGCCAAAAAAAATAAGTTACTCATTTTGGCAGAATCAATTAAACCAGTGAATTAACAAAACCTAGTAAGCGGAAGATGCAGGGTTAGAGGACTGAAATGCTGTTAGGTGGTGTTTCGTTGTTGTTTTTTTTCTTTTTTTCTTTTTTTCAAAAAAAAAGACCTGCAAACTAAACTGCTGGGGTAAGTTTCTTCACTGTTTTCCAATGCTTCTAATTCCACCTAAAATTGCATTTTCAATCATCTTCAAATTGGTTTATAAAAAAACACACACAAAAACCAGCTACACATAACAGATCCACAAAAAAATTTAATTACTGCTTCTGACATAGCACTATAGCACTTTTGTGCCATTGACTTGACAGATGAGATCTTTGCTTAAATCTGTTTCCACTTCCCTCTAGAGACTGAGTAAAAAGTTACACAATTAAACAAACTGTAGTTGTCCCTGAAGGGTGCCACATCGTCAGCTGTGACTGACTCCTACAACAGAACTTTCTTACTTGATAACACAATACCAAACACATACACACACACACCAAGTTGAAGAATTTTTTCTCTTACAAGAGAATATACTGGCTGAAATGTCTTACTGAAGAACACCACTTGTTAATTACTTTATTTCTTAAGGCCAGTAAGTCTAAATTCGGAAGATCAAAGCAGATATTTCCTTGTTCTTAGTATTTGGGATTTAGATTACTCTCGAAAGCTCACACACACTTTCTTGGTCCTGGACCTTGGGGTAGGCCTATGCCATGGACTGAGGCAAAACAAGGGAGCATCTGACCCCCTACATTAGGAAAAAAAAAAAACATTAAAAAAAATCCCCTCATGCCAAGTATCTGGCATTAACCTTCTATATAACTGTTATTTACTTATTTATTTAAAAACTTCAAAATTTGCAGTAGCTTATTTCACCAAAATGTTCCTAGGCTCCAAAAATTCAAACTCACCTGAACTATCAAACACTGCTTTAATGGCAAATTTTGTCTAAGACTGGTTTAGGATTTCAAGCACTAGGGTATGAAGATTTATTCTCTTTCATCTCAAGTATGTATAAGGTATTATGGGAGGAAGCAGTGCAGAATCTGCACATTTACATGTGCTTCATCTACTGGAAATCTAAATGAGGCAAATCCAAAAGCAGCCCTCATTCTTCAACAAGCCCAAACAATAACAATAATAATAAACAAACAAAACAACACAACTTGCAGTCTTAATTTAAAAGTAGTGTGATGGAAAATGACAAGAGCTAAGCACATCTGTCTACCTCTTTACATTTAGTTAGCTATTGAGAGTTCAATATTCCTCCTGATTACTGTGAAAACAGAGGTCCTAGATCATATTTACTTGATAAATGAGAGCAACATTATGCACTTTATTGCATTCGCATGAAATTTCTTTTGCAATGGGCATTTGAGTCAGACTGCTAATGTAAAAGTATGAAACAGAACAGCCCAAGCATAGACAGCTCCAGGAAAGAGGATCAACAGTATGAGAATGAAATCCCTGAAAAATGTTTGCAGAAAGGATAATGAAAACCTTATGTATGGTAATGTAAGACAGCTCTTGTTTTTCTGTGTGGGATCTTCGGAACTTTCTACGTTAAGATTTTCACTTCAGTTGTTAATTACGGAATACAATAAAAACACAGAGCTATGGCAGGAGATGTACATTTACTTGAGTCTTGACAGCTGGTAGGAAGTCAGGTTAATTCAGTCAGCAAAACTGAGTTCTCCTGCAGAATAAATGACACTGCTTTCATCAGTCATCAGAGGGTCTGATGATTGTTATGGGAAAAATCAAGCACTCTTCTTTCCTCCCTGAACAGAGCTTAACTTCGCCTGCATTTCCTCTCCTGCTGTCACCACTGAGTACTGTGCTTTCATCACCTGAGGCTGAATTTCTGCAAAGCCCCCAGAACATTCTCCCATGTAAGGGAATCCTTGTCCTCAGCTTTCAGTCTCTCCTCCAGCATTCGCAGCAACATTGGGTTCTGAGAAAGGTAGAGACGACCTGGTGCAAAGAGCGATGAAAGAACAGATGCTGAGATATCAACTTATGACAGAAAAGTTTCTCCTTGGAAGAGTAAGCTGGATTGACCTCAGTTTTTTCCTAAGGAGCCAAAATCTTGTGCCAAAACCCAAACAAACCTGCACAAATGAGTAGTCTAGTAGACCAAACCCACCCACTTGGCACATTAGAGGTCCCTACCTGCCCAGTTAGTACCTCTGCTTGTACCACACGGAATCTACTAATCTTTCAGTATATGCTTTCTGATCTGTTACAGTTTTATATGCTCTAGAAAAAGACCAGAGATATCCAAAGAGTTCAGGAAAGTTAGGTGCCTTACTGGTATTGACTTTAAATGTGATTTCAGTTCCCAGCAATAGTTAGCTTCCTAAGAAGCACCAAACCGATGGCTAACTGGGGACAGGCAGAGATGCACAGCTGCATATACGCAACCAAAGAGGTAGCAGTGATGCACAAAGATTGATTCGGGTGAGGACCAGAAAGATGCAAGAGCAGTAGCACTAACTACTGTTGCACAGCCTGGTAGCAGGACTGCCTACAGGTGCTTTAATCAGTGCAGAATATTCTCCCCTCATCTTTTTTTGCCCCTCATAAAAACACTGAAGACTATATAAAGACATCAACTGGCTAAGCTCCCACATAGACCACAAGTCATCAGAAGACAACGGAAACAGTGCATATACAATGTCAAAAGGAAAACTTTCCAGATACTGAAAAAACTCTTTTGAATGTATGTAACAAAAGACAGTGGATACCTAGAAAAACGGTGCCAATTAGGCTCCAAATTCCCACACGGAGTGACATGCACTTGTGAAGTACCTATGAGCCAGCATTATATGAAAATGCTTTTTTTTTTTTTTTTTTTTTTTTTGCAGTGGATCTCTTACCTTCTGCCAAGGAAGCAAAAGCATTGATGAGCCTTGCCATATACTGTCTGACTACCTCACTCTTAGATTGTAATAATTTAAGGACACTTCTCTGAAAAAGAAAACAAACATTACTAATAGCTCACCAAAGCAGGAAAAAAAACCAGTCTTCCATAATATTTTAAAAGCTTCAGTAAATTTTCACAGCAAACAAGCATAGACTGCATACTGATAACTCAAAAATTGTCAATATGATTTACAATTTTCTACATTTTTTGTGCAGGGATGGGGAGCTGAGGGAGAAACAGAAAATGAGCAAATAAGCAGACTACAGCTGCTCAGCTCAGTCTGTTAGAACACTATTATGCTCCAGGGTGTAGGATAAGAATTATAATGAACCAGCACTGGTGAAGAGGAAATCTAAAATTAGCACATTTAAGTTCATCAACAAAATTAACAGGTTTTCTTGGTCACTGATTAAACATTAATGTCCTCTGAATAGGAATGCTGCTGTTTGACAACTAAGAGTGTGGGAAAGCAGCTCAGTAACTTATGAAGAATACCACATTGCAAACTATTTATATTCTCTGTTTAACTTCTGGTATTACCTATGCATACCTTTCCTCTTACAGAAATTTACAGGGAGGAAAGCCAGATCATTGATTTATCAATCCTTTAACTTTTCTAATAGTACAAGTTACTGTTGCAATGACAATGTAGCAAGCAGGCCCACTGCATCTAACAAATGGGGAACTCGGCATAAAATTAAGCTTTACAAATGAAAACATTTTTCACTTTTGTTAACAACAGTACTAGATTATCAGTGAATGAATCAACATACCAGCTAATTCCCCTTCTAAAGAAAGGTAACAATCCATTCCAAATTCACTAAAATACTGTTGAACATGTACATAATCAGATACTCCATACAGGTATTAAGATGAAGTGCTAATTCAACTCTTATCTTCGATCAATGAAAAGGACTGAGAGTATTACCTATCTAACCACACATACTGATTCAAAAAGAGACAGCATCTCAAACAAGAGCTAACTAAGTAAGGGGTTCAGCAGGCTTCTGCTCAACTCACAGACATCAAGCAGAGAGAGGTGACAAGCTTCCCTTTATCTACAAGAACTGTATGCACCCTGCTGAGACAATCTAAATTGAGAACTCTTGTAACACAAAGCTGTGCCCATTATATTTAAAGACTAGGATGCAGGAGTTAAATGTATCACACAATTTTGGCAGTACTACTGTTTCTCCTACACACACTCCAGAGAGCAATACAATTTTCTGATTAGCACTTTATAGAAACAAATCAGCAATATCACATAAAAGCTACAGGAAAACTATTCCAGCTGACCTGACAGTTGCTGTGGCAATCTAGGAGGTCGTTACTGATGTAGGCCTGAAGGACAGTATCTCTCTGCTCTCCAGGATATGATGTTGTCAAGCGCTAAAATGAACAAAGACATAAATAAACCCCTCAAATAAATAAATAAATGTTAATGTGAATTAAAGACCTCTGAAGATTTTAAAGGTGCTGATACCCCATAGTTGAAAATTAATCCTTTTCTCACAGGGAGAAGGAATTCAACCTCAGTGATCTAAGGGAATGAGATGAAATCATCTGACCTGACCTCAGCTCAGTGATCCATCACAGAACTATTACTCAGAAGCTGTCATCACTGTCCATACAAGAGGGATACAGCATGACTTCCCATAAAGTTAAAAAGCCCCTCTAATGGCTACAGATGTAGTGCTTTTCTAAAACATCTCAGACAGAGTACTGGGCTAGAAGGACCACTGATCAGACCCAACAGCTGGTTTCTTTTTTTTTTTTTTTAAATGTGAAAACAGAGATTGAAGTTTGACCAGAATTTCACTATCACCATCTTTCATGTGTGTCACTTCGAAAGTGTTAGACTTTCTTTTCGGCAGGAAAATGAACTTCCTGTTGTCACCTCTAATTTTTCCAAAATATTATTACATGACCTGAGTTAACCAAAACTGTAGACTCCTGTAGAATACCTTGATTATAAAGGAAAACTGCTGATCAGATTCAGGTATCTCTTCGATATAGCAGTATTTATATAATCTGAAACAGGGAAATACAAGGAAAAAGGAACTACCTAAAACAACAACAATTTCCTTGAAAACACATCAGAAATAACTTTCACTGAAGACCCCAGCAATTCCTATCTGGCTTTCCTCAGACAGGGAGGAGACTGCTACAAATATACACCTACTGCCTGGACTTTCTTCATCATCTCAAGAGCATCAGCAAGCTTCACTGACAAAGACAAAAGTTGCCTACAAAGCTGAACTGTTCACTGGAACAATCACCTAGCCCACAAGATGGATTCTAGTACTGGACCCCTCCAGAAGGGACCTATTTATTTCTAGAGGCCATCTCACTTACCCAGCGCAGAGCTTGCAGTAAGAAGGCCTTGAGACGATCACTCCCTGTAATCAAATCTTTCTTCAGCTTCTCATAGTCCAAAGAGGGCAACAATGGCACATCCTGCATCTTTCTACACAATAAACGGGAAATGCATTGAATTTTGACATTCATCAAAACTCTCTCCTTATTCATTGCAGCTGATGCTACTGAGGTGATGAGCCAAAACAGGAAGTTTGCTGCAGGAGAAGAGCTTCCACATTTTTACACTTCTGTTATTTTTATTACTGTTACCATGTTAGAATAACAGACTTAAAACAACTTTTTTAAACTTGGATTTATTTTTTCACCTCATGTGCAGCTTATCTGTCATCCCAGTTTGCAGACACTAAACTATGAAAATTAGCCAGTTGATGACCTGAGCTTTTTAGCGGCACAAAAGGGGCATCAGTTCAATGACACCCATCTTTGCCCTTTGTGGCCCACAAGGGCACGAGGGCAGCAGCTTGCAGCTCTTAGCACGTGGTTATGAACAGACACAGTAACAAGCTGCACCTCCTTCTTCACCTCCAAGCCCTCATGAACACAGCAACGTCTTCTCCAAGGCAAAGGCAGTAGGCTAAATAGGTTTTTACAGGCTGCTGGCTGGACCATGCTTGCTTAACATAAGATTTAATGCAGGATCGCTTTCCATGCACCAATACTATCCTGCTATTTTAAGTTTTAACACTGCAATGGGAATAAAATTAATAAATAAAAAATTAATAACATTGCTTTCAATGCTTAAATTTTAATATTTAAATAAATTCCGCTAAAACAATTTTTATTCCTCTGTTCCTATCCTAC
Source organism: Chauna torquata (assembly GCA_013399475.1). Taxonomy (NCBI): domain Eukaryota; kingdom Metazoa; phylum Chordata; class Aves; order Anseriformes; family Anhimidae; genus Chauna; species Chauna torquata. The sequence continues at coordinate 103,672 of VXAL01014000.1, forward strand.
CACTTTTCAAAACAGTTTTTAAATGCTATGCATAATTGTCCCTTTAATTATCTTGTAAAGAACAGAAGGATCAAAAAAGTGTTTCAAAACATTTAAAAAACCTTCACCTCAGACACACCGTCTCTACTATATTTTTAAGCCAAAATTTATTAAATTAAGCACAAAAAAATTGATCTTGAAGCACACAAAAAACATCTTACCAATTCTCCCTTTTCCGGGATTTGTGAGAAGCAAATCAATTACAACAATAGGACTCTACAGTGCGGAAACAGTAAAGAAAATATAGCAACCAGCTCACAGGTGTGGAGAGGCAGATTTATTGGATTAGCAACATCTGGCTGAAATTAGGATGTTATTGAACCTGCCCAGCAGAAGAATACTGATCACACGACATTTGCGTCCAATGTTCACTGAGATCAGAGGAAGCACACAGACTGATTCCCACTTGCAGGCCACAGGCAGTGCACGTCAGTTTACTGATCCCTCCTACTCTCTACAGATATAAATGCAGCTCAGCAATAAATACTTACACAGGCACCAAAGATGTTCTTAACATTGTGGAAGCCTGGATCAGAAAGAGAAAAAAAACAAATCACAACAGATGAGTCCAAATTTCACACCAGCACAGTGTTATTAATGAGGTCCACAGTGAATTCTCTCACTGAAGTTCTGCAGTTCTTCTCCTATAAAACCTACACTGCAAATTAGAAACACAGATAAAAATAGTGAGGACTTCAATGTTTTTCTTTCTTTTCCCTCAGAGTAGTTCAAAAGTTAAAACCTCTTTTGTTACGATCTAGCTATGTTATCTTCACTGTCATACTCCAAAAATTACCTACACTTCAAGCATTTACAAATAAAAGAGGAAAAAAGGAGGAGAAAATACTATCTGAAGCCCTCTGAGGAAGATGAAGACCTTGTTAAACACATTTATTGACTTCAAAAATGTTAATACATTAAATGCCACAATAATTTTCCAGTGGAGACCTTCCATGTATTTCATCATCCAAGTTTGCTATAATCCACTGTTTTGATACTAATGTTATCAGACTCCTTGCTGCTATTAATGTATACCTATATACACAACTATAAATATGTAAAGAAAAGACTATCTATTCCAGTACAGACAAAAGGGATGTGGAACGGCATGCCGTTCAGTGGTTCTGCCTAGGATAAGTTCAATTTAAGCCTGGATATTTCCTCTGCTGCAGTATGACACAGGGCATAGGAAGGCACCATTGTTGCACAAGTCAAAACTTAAAAATGTCAACACCATATAAAAGTTGTCTGGTTTAACAAATATTTTTTAGCTAGAGCTAACTGTAGGCAAGCCAAGAGGCAGCAGTTCTGGCGTAAAAGTGCTTCATATCATGCATTCTGATGTCAGCTACATGCCATATTCACAGAATATTCTGTGTCTTCTTTTGTATTGGTCTCACTACTTGCTTTCTAAAAAAAATCTCTCATTACCACTTACATCTTTAAAATCGGTCTCCTCTTCTAACCTAGCCTCTTTCAAGGGGAGCTAAATAATCAATGTCTATTGTCAGATTTAAAACTGAGGGATTTAGTAGACAAAAGGCATGCAATACCACAGAGAATACTGAATAACATCAGCTGACGTATTCTTGAACGCACTAGATTTCACAAACCTCGTAGGTATCCTTCTTAATACAAGGAACTGCTCTTTCAGATGTGAAATAAGCTTATACGCACACTAGAAAGCATTCTATATTATGTTTAAGTCAATGAATGACTTGTACACAATAGACAATCAACAGCTCATGCACTTCAAAATTAACCTGTCTTGACAGCATTTCTCACATAACAGTTTCTTTTACACATTGGAGATGTCTTCCAAAATATCATATATACCTACACTGTTTTCCCCTCACTTATTTGTATTCATTTGACATTTATAAAAAATGCTAAGAAAAAAGTTTACTTTTGTTTAAACAAAACCCTTTTCAAAATCAAAAACTACTATCTTGCACCTGAGCGTGCAATGAAGTCACAAATCATTTTGTTGTCTTCCTTAGCACCCTCCTCCATTAAAGGAAACAAGGAAGAAAGTGACTAGCACATTAAAGCAAAAGAAATGACACAGCCCTTGAAGATGAAAAGGTGATACGAACAACAGTTATGAGAAAAGAAATAGAGCAGGTCACTAATAGCAAACAGATGCATATAAAAGCCCTCTGCTTCTCAGCAAAGTCCTTTTTACCCGCTAGTCTTTTGCTGCCTTAAAAAGAAACACGTGCTCCAAACAAAATCCAACTAAAGGACACCCAACTGGTAAAGACACATGCATTACCCCTCTACACAAAACTTTTTGGTAAGTGTAAGATTGTGCAAGCTTCAATTGGAAAAACATTAGGGTTTATAAAATCAGAAAGTCCAAAGCAGGACAACGTCCTATTAATTCCCAAATTAGTTTTTTAAGCTGCCAGCTGGAGTGCAGCAAAGCATTTAGTAAGGCTTTGCAGTTACCCACACACAAAAAGGCTCCAGATAACGATGCAAACCCAAACTCAGGCTCTGAGGGCAGGACCACCTAGACAGCGAGCCTTCTCGTCCAGCACTCGCTTTCCTGAGCAGCCCCAAGTCTATCAGTCTAGAACCTGCACAGGATGAAGGCAGCTTTCTCAGGCTTTTGGTGTTACTCGGAAAGCAGCTTGGATACAGTTTGTATTATATCAGGTTTGAGGCAAAACAGACAAACAGATTCTCAGGGCTAGTTTGTCCTTCACTGCACCATTATTTTTGAATCTGACTGACCATGGGCAGCACCACTGATAAGCAGAAAGAATGCAACCACATTACAGGCAGAAATCTCCTTCCTTCATCGGCATTTACATGGCTGGAGTTAGTCATAAGTAAGCTAACCGGTATCTTTCCAGTATGGCATACGGAACAACACAGCGGCTGGAGATATGCTTCTGGTCCTGACTCAGCTACCAGCTGCAGACAAAATTTAAATATGTCATTTCCTATCTCTGGGCCTTGATTTTCTCATCCGGAAAGCATGGTTACAGGCATCATCTCTTGAATAAGCTCTTTTTTGAGATCTACCAAGAAAAGGCAGCGTGCAAGTGCTACAAATTATTGTTTTGCAATTGAACAAGCAAACGCTCATGGCACAAACATCACAAACAGAAAAACAACAGATTCAGTGTTCAGTTATGACACACAATAATCCTGCAAAGTAAGTTAGCAGCTGATACAGTATAGTGACAACTCCAAGTATCCTCCTGTTTTGGAATTTGTTTAGGCCTGTGTTTGAAGTAGTTTTATGACAGCAGGAATTGCTAGAAAATTATACTTCTTTTCCACTCTGCATTTTTCTGGAAGTTCTGTAATCCAGTAGCTCTCCTGTGGCTCACAGGGCAACAATGTCAGGGTCTGCACTACTTCAGGACAAACAGTGGAGGCACCTCTGAAACACGCAGCCCGCAGTGTGCAGGGGGATCGGCATCACGCACTTTCCACCTATTGCTAAATAGGTCTGAACAGATTTTCAGTCTAATTTTCAAGCAAGTGATCCAAATCCAATACCAACGAGCGTTTATCATTCTATTTAACATCCAGGCTACCTGTTGCTGTAGATTCTCATCCTTTCATCTTCTTATCCTAGTTTTTTAAAGAGGAAAGACATACTGCAGTGCTACCTTTTGCCCCTCCTCACTCTCTGCCCTGACAGTCCCATTATCTTTTCTAATTAAAAGAAAGCAATGCAGAGCCATTTTAACATTTCATTTTAGCTTGGTTTAATACTCCCACTCCTTAAGCAGAGAGCTCTTCTCCATGTCACAAAGTGCTTTGCCCCACACACAGAAGGGGAAGGGTAAACGAGCACTACACCTTTCCTTGCAGGTAGCCCAACAAAACAAATACTCTTCAGCCTCAGCACTTCCTTGCATAGTTCACAAGGTAGTAGTTGTTTGCTTGCTTCTGTTTCTCCTCTTTGGTGCTGACCTGACATATGCCAGTCTCAGGATATTTACCTAGTTAAACATCTTTACATAACTCCCAAAAGCTCTGTTAAGCTTTAGTTCTTGACCTGTGTGCATTAATAAAAGGAAAAACCGTACCTCAGACACAGCTGGGTCCTACAAAGCAGCTCTTGGGTTTAAAGCAGGAACACCTTTAGTGTAATTAAGCCATATAATCCGGTCAGTGGAAAAAAAAGGCATTTTCGTCACCATTGTCTCTGTACATAGTAGCTCCAAGGCCAACATTTCACACGTATTACTTCTGGCAGGAGTGCCAGCTTAACCAGCCTTCCCTTGCTCAATATATTCCTACTATGGAAAGCAAAAGCAAGAGATTCTCAGGAACAGAAACCTGCCCTGTTACAAAACTAACAACAAAACTCTTTTTGTTTAAGTTCTTTGCAAAACTTCAGCCACATGCTTTTAAAAACAGACTTCTGTGTTGAGGGTACATGTAAAAATGTGAAGTCTTAAAATTATTTTTTAGGAACAAAGGGATATGCATAAATGCAGAAAAGTTTAATTTTCAAGTCTCAACTGACAACAGTTTGGGATGCTTTCTATAATAAAAGTGGGCAGAACAGAGTCCACTTCGGCTTCTCAGTTTTGATTCTCACAGATCTTTTATTCTCTTTCTTGGTGTTTGTTCTTAAATCTAGAGTGCTGAATCCTCATACTTTGTCATTTCTGTGGCAATAGTGCAAAAATTCTAACCACACTGTTTTTCAGAGGGGGTGGGGGGAGTATTTAAATGCAGGAAACTTGGACTTACTTGTAACAACTGCTTTTTAAATAATTGCACAAGATAAAGTTAAACCATCAGCACTTTGCATTCATAACCTTAAAAGCATTCTACAGTAAATGCATTCTTAATATTCTTACAAGGCTAGCAGAACCATTACAATCTTCATCTCCAGGTGATGAATCCAAGGCCACAGACTGAAACTCAGTCACAAGAGCGCTGCCAAAAGGTAACTTTCTCAGTCCACATCCAACATTAATCTCCGGACAATGCCCCAGTCAGCCAAGTTTTCGTAGCTCCTCTTTACCAACAGTTTCTCAGATGACAAAGATTTGCTGTCAGGAGATATTTTAACCTCAGTATGTCCTCCCGTGTCCTTTCCCTGGTCTTACCTTTTCTGGAACAGGTTAAACATTAATTCAACCTTCTGCATAACAGTATTTCATAAACTGCCAGTCAATGAATGATTGCGAAGAATATAGAGTATACATGACTCATCTGCAATATCTGACTCTCAACATTAACACACTTGATCTCAGACAAAATACTTTTCATGCAAAACCATAAGACCATTTTTTCTATAATTAAAACACATGCAGAAACCAGGTGTCTTAAGGAAAGAAGAGAAATGAACATAAGAAAACAGCCCAAGCATAGCTCATTCTGGTAGGATCACGGGGTACGACTTATGTTTGTGTTGTTTCTTACCAAAGCCAAACCAGGTGCCATATTAAGTAAAGTAATTCTGTCACAGTGCAGATTAGCCACAGATGGCAGCCCTTCATTTTTGAAAGAAGCGAGGCATGACTATGAACAGCATGGAATAAAATGAAGTTCAAAGGGGAAAAAATTATATCAATATTTATAAAAGAAAACAGATGCATTTCTTCTGCAAGCCAAAACCACAACTGATTTTAATCAAATACTGCAGTCCTGTATTCAAACCATCTCCACTTTACTATTTGATGTATATACTCGTAATATGCTGAAGGATGAAGCTGAAAGCCAGGTTCTGATCTCAGTCACCACTCTGAAAATATGCTATAAAAATTCAGTGTAAATTCAATACAGATTCAGAATTAATAATCCAAGATATGTGATGAATATGTGAAGAGTAAAATCAAAGTTTGGGCTAATTCATACATACGATTAGAAATCACAAGGGTATGTTCAGCTCATTCGTTACACACTAATGACAAGAAGACTGCTACATACAGCTTATCACGGGTTAGGTTCTGAGCTTGTGTAACCTGGCAGGTCTCTACTGGGGCCATGCAAATTTATTTCATAAGAAGATCTGCAAATGTTTTTAATTAATTTTTTTTAATCTTACTTATACTAGACATATGCTGTTATGAAAACTTCCTGCTTGGCATATAAAATATATCTCTAAAAGATCTGAAGTGTGCGTAAAAAAGTCACCCTGTAATACTATGCGATAATGTAATCATAATAGACAACAAAAAAAAGGAAAATGCTATATATAAACAGTGAGGAGAGGCTACAGGACACCAGTCTATGTATTCAAGAAATACTTCATAATTAGATTCAGATAGCTGTAAAAAATTACAAAAAAATCTGCATTGTAAGACAGTATATTCTGCATTGTATAAAATTATATGTAACTAAGGCTACCTGTATAAGGGCAAAACTTTTCTTTAGCAAAGATAATTTCATCCATAATTTCACATCTGTAAACAGCTTTTCTCAATCTCAAAACAGACCATTATGAAAGGGAATGGAATGCCAAACACCAAGCAAAAGGTGGCCAGTATGACCATTCACATCATCAACAGGAACAGGTTGTTCGATACAGGTGATCTTGTAACACAGATGAACATGGGCAGTATTCTCTATGCCAAGACAAAAAGAAGCACATAAAGAATAATACACTGGATTCAATGATTATTTCTCAAAACAAAATGACATTTTAAGTGGGAAGTTGAGCATCCACCCAAGTTACTGTAATTCCAGGTGAGGAACACATTTGAGGAAAAAGGACAATTTTCCTTGAAAGGTGAAATCCTATTTTACCCAAATAAAGCGGAAAAAATACAAATATGGATGATTTTAAAGTAGAATACTGACTGACATTTTTCAGAATAGGTGTCAATCACTTATGATTTGATTACATGCCGACTTATTCAGAAGTAGACTCATTTCCTCTTTTGCAAAGAATGCACTGACTATGGGCAAAATTAGATACTTATGGTGTACTTGTAATATTGCCAGAATATGAACTTCCATCTGGATTACAGAAGTCACAGGCAGTACACAAAATACGGTTTTGCTTTTTCAGTTTTCAATGAAAGAGGGCCATTTTTATTGTATGAAACAATTTGATAATCTCTACAACAAAGTTTCACTTTACAAATTAAAAACACAAACACGTAAAATAAGACGCACCTCTAATGAGCACAACTCGATTTGCTGTATTACCTTAAACACTAATATCTATCTGCTTACTCAAAGGTGCTGTGGGATCAGATGGCATTGGCACACTTCAAAGACTTCAGGTCATACACACTGACATTCATGTGGAACAAACAATTGTTTTCTGCACATTATAAAGAAGTTGTGTTTCATGTAAAAGTAGTGGACAAAGCTGCTCTTTTGCTGACATGCTGTGTTACAAGTATTACAAAGCCATAAAATCACTTAGAACTTCTATTCTGTTCTCCATGCATAAATACCAAGCCTTGCACGTGTTTGGCTCTGTATAAACCATTCAGTTAATGTAATGACAAGTTAAAATGCACAGAAAATTGTTACACATTGTGAAATGAAGAGACATATAAACTGTGACAGACTGCAGCAGGCAACGTGAAAGGATATAAAGATATAGACACTTACATATCCGTCATCACAAGGGCTCATAGAGTAATATCCCTTTATGGGCAAACAGGCACACATCAAAATAAAGATTAAAAAAAAACAAGTTAAGAGAAATAAATCACAGAGAAATGCACAGTTCTAAAAAACAACAAAATTAAAATTAGCTAAGGAATAACAGACCATTAGCTTTGAAAAGAAAACTATAAGCACTTTCTCCCGTTCCACGTTCTTGTACATTTTAGGAGTGTAATCAGTGTGTCTCTCTCATAATAGATTTACGTTACAAGATCTCCTTCCAATACTTGGCAAACATACCTAGCCTGAACATTATTCCTTTGTTAACTGTCAGGTAGAATAGCTATGTACCAAGCACTGACACATTTATGTGAATCTATGAATTCTGTTGTTCACTGCACTGAAGCAGCGAAAGAGACAAGGTACCAATGGAGATGGTATCGATCAGAAGGCCTCTGCTTTTGAGAAAGCAGCTGTGAATTTTCTCCATACTTGCTTTGGCTGGAATTTCTCACCAGCACATAATGAAAGCTGAGAGAAACAATCTGAGGTGTTTCATCAATGTGATCTATTCCTCATCCCAAAAGGTTCCAAGGCTACATTAAGGAAAATTCTGTAAAGAAACCTAAGATTTAGTTACTGAAGTAAAAATCAGAGATAATTCACGGTTTGAGTAGTTTAGTACAAATATGCCATGTTCTCTTTAGACTAATATATTTAACTGATTTAACCTAGAACAGGTTAGTATCTAAGAAAGAACAGTTGAATTCCCTGAAGCGAATGGGTACTTTAACTCTCCCAGCACCAACATGCACGCATGTGCATGCACACACACACACACACACACACACAGAGTTCCTGGCTATGTCAGTTTAAAATTAACTTAACACAATAGACAACATAGAAACCAACAAGCGGGCCAAAGAAGCCAGGAGAGAACCTCTGGCATGATGAGGTGAAATTCCAACACACACATGACCTGAGCCAGTGAAAATGTCCATAGGCACCAAGACAAAGATCACATTAAAGGATTTGAGGACAATAACAGGAAGAGTTTGTGGAAACCCCTACTGATGGCAACACCTTACCTTCAGAGACGAGGAATTTAACAGTTCAAACAAAGAAGATGCCCAAGTTGCTGCAGGTGGCAGATATATGTAAAAAAGGCATCATATATCGTGTCAGCAGAAAAAAAACCCTTCTCTTGGTTTACATGAGAAGGCAGATTTGTTTCTTCTTGTCATATACAAGCAATAACATTAAAGAATCATCCCATGGACAGGGATGGAGAAGAAATATATATTTCATCTTAAGAAAAGTTTAGTTAGAGAACATGCTGTTTGCTGTAACGTGCATATTATTTTGAAGTGAAAGAGTCTACATCCATACAATGCTTGGTGAATCCACTCTGAATGGCTCAGAATAATAATAAAATTGCTTCTGTTACTATGCCTTCTAAGTTTCATGTGGACTCCTGATGCTGGAAACATTTTCACAAACAAGAAACAAAATGCCTGCCACTAACTACTACAAACTGATGGCATGTTCACATTTTCAGTAAAAAGTTTTTGAGGAAAAAAGCACACATCACAAGAAAAAAGGACACCATGCTAGTCTTTACAGCTGTCCCAATAAATTAAAAAAAAAATTCCGCCCTGTTTACACTCTGTAAATGGCAGCCTAACTTTACAGAAGAACTGGTGCTTTTGTCCAGTGTGTGACAGAACTAAAAAATTTTTTTTTCCCCCCATAGCTTCAAAAGAGCTGTGCCAAAAGACATCTAAAACCTGCAAGGGAGATTAATTCAACTAATTGGAGCCATAGGTAAATACAATCAGACTGAATAGCAGCAAAAACATAATGGGTATTTATTCTATTCCACGACACGGGAACAATATATGCAATCAACTATACAGCTTTCTAGTCACAGAACCATTTTCCAGTGGTTAAGACACATCTTGACTATTGATGGAGACTGTACGTCTGAAGAAGCACATCCGGTTTTCCCTTTAATCCAAAGTTTACAGAACCTTATTACATTAGCCCTAATCAAGAAATTCCAGGAAGGTGTGCATCATGTATGAATTGGATAATCTATTCAAGGGTTTAAGACTGAGCCTATGCTTAATAGCTACATTGGATAGGGACTGAATGTACAGCAGTTCGGAGGATCAAATCCAAGCTGGTAAAGAGCCAGAATCCTCTAGGCTTCATGATGATTATTAAACAGACACAGTTGCAGGCAACAAAAGACTACAACCCATGCCTCTCATGCACCAGACAAACCAATATTAGAAAGAAAAAAAAAGTCAAAACGTAAATTATCAAGCGTATTACAAATATAAGGGACTATGTTAAATAACTATTCAGCTATCTAAAACTGCTCATTTCAAAGTTACCCACCATTACCCACATCAGTTTCCTGTCCAAACAAACATTAGAAAGTCAGGAATCTGATTAAATCTTCAGATGAATGTTTCCTCAACTTGTCAGGACTGCTGCTCTGACCTCCTGTTCTTAGATCTAGACCTTTTGCTCCAACAATTCTCTCAGATTTCTTATCTCCCAGTTCAGGAGCACGCATGTCAAATGGCATGATCAAATATGGGGATAACTTTCAATTGCAGCTAGGAAAAATGCCTTATGATAAAATAGGGCCTTACAGAAGTCTTAGAAACATCTCCCATCTGTAACATTGTACTGCGGCCTCTATCCCACGACGCGCACCAGATGCATCCTGTTAACGGACTGCAGATCAGGCTCACAAGCTGACCCATGAGGTCACAGAGCTGGCAAGAGGCATAACGCAGCTCTGCTGAAGAATGAGATCCAAGCCAGCTTACAGGAGAGCACAAAGCAACAGCCAACACCAGACACCCTTGCTAAATAAGATTTCATGGGTATGATTACAGTGGGAAGGTCTTTCAGTTAAGAGATGCTATTGCCTCAAGTCTCAAAGCCTGTTCTGTAAGAAAGACTAGATTGGGGATTTGTCCTTCTGATATGAGTTTCTTTCAGTATGAAAGGACAGGCCTCTAACCACTGGAGACAAACCAGGAAGCTGATGTTCGTACAAAAACAGCACACATTAGTAAGAGATACATGCTACCTTTACTGTAATTTCAAAGCCCGAGACTCAACGCATTATATTACACAATACTACTTTTTGGACATTAAAAGCTGTACACCAAGTACAATGCACTAGGAACAAAATCACATTTAAAGACAAGTAATGCTACCAAGGATGTAATCCAAGGCTTACTCTTTAATTTCCTTGGGTAAAACTTCATTTTGGTTACAGCGCTGGTACAGGCCTCCTTCCCAATATATCCTAAAACTACCAGTATGCTGTAGCTGATTAAAAAAAATACACTGTAAAGTCCAAGTACACATCTCAGAATATGTTGCTACAATCTGTTAGAAAGAGAATGTTAGCCGTGCACTGAGAGGCAGATCTTTAACTTCGACATGAATACAGAATGTCTGTTTGCATCCACAAAGCAAAAGAGTTTCTTTCCCTCCTAAAAACAGTTCCTAAGTATACCCATCTACGGTATACCTCAGGGACAGAAGTTAAGAATAAACACAGTAAATAAAAATTGAGGCATCACCTCCTAATTGCCTTTACAATTTCCATTACACAGCTAAGGCATGACTACATACACACTTCCCCTAGCAGCACTGACAGCTTCAGCATTTTCCGCTCTCCAAACCTGCTCCCAAACTTGGATTGTCCCAAGTTGTGCCAGCGCAGCTGACTGAACTCAAGCATCCCTTCTTTCCAAACTACATAATGCACATCTAGTCATCCCCTAAGTAAAAGTGGTAGAAATTTAAGGCTGCGTGTCAATGCAACAAAAAAGGAACTTCCTACTTAATGATTTCCTTTTCTGCTAATCTATATAGAGATTCCGATCCACCAAAACTAATTTATTTAGGGGCCTGGACCCGACATCAGTGATGTCAGTGGGACAGGGCCAAATCCAGAATACAGAAAGCACAGGTAAGCTATCAAGGCCTAACCAATTTTGTTGGCAAAGTTGGGGGGGGGGGCGGCGAAGGACATTTAATGGCTGCAAAAAGTCTTTACAAATAGACTTTAAAGAAAACTTCTCACTTATCTTGCCTACACAGTGAACCTAACGGTAAGGGTGAGCAAAGGAGCTGCCCCTCTGCTAGTCTCTTCCCTTTGCAGTTACACAGCCGTCCGCTCCTTACAGAGGAAGCGGTTTTGTGTTTTGTGAGATGGAGTATCTGGAAAGACCACACTCTAGTGTCTCTAATTATAAGCAAGAAGTGATGGGACCTTGCAACGCAAATCCAGCACAGATGCTGCAAACTCATGCTACTACGTTGTCTAGGTCATGATGCCTCTAGCTTTACTCCAAAACTTATCTGAAAACCTGAAACCACTTAAGGATAGAACAATAACATCTAAGCATATAACAATGAGGAATTTGGAACCCCCTAAAGAAAAAGTAATGGGATGCCTTAGTGGCCTAGTGGCAAACAGCCTGAACTTGGTTTTTAGTCAGTCTCATCTGGCTTCAGGGATCAACAGCGCCAAGAAGTGGTTAGAAATATTCTGGGGGCTATACCTACACTATATATATTTTTTTCTTCTTATTTGTGTTTCTGCATGTTTGCTGTTCATGGATAAAAACAGAACTCTTTACATGGGAAATAAACAAGAAAATATTATCAATCAAGTAGGATAAAAATATAAGATCAGGAAACCTGGTTATGATGCAGTTAAGGTCTACAGTGAAGACTGTGATTAGCCTTGTACCCAAAACTTGGCTAATGCCTCAGATAGCCTGTGTGTGTGAGTCTGCTTATAGAACAACATTAGATTTCAACCACAGTAGCTACTATAACCTCACTGCCAAGGAGTGACCCGTACCCGTACCAGCTAAGAAACCCTTAATCTAAACAGGCTCAGTGCTATAGTTGTCCTCGTCCTTCCCTAGAGAACTTTGATGGCACAACTGCCTCAAGCAGTGTGGGTAGTGGAGCCATAAAGTCACACTGAAACAGTTATGCCAGTAAAACCTAGTATAAAAATAGATTCAACTGTGCCAAAAGAACACAGCTTTTCTCAGCTTAACGTAGCTAATTTGGGACAGAAAGGAGGCAAAAATTTACTTCAAGGTGGGCATAAAACCCATCATCAAAACTTCTTTCTCTGACATATTTACATAGCTGGAGATTACGTTAGAGTGGCCATGTTGGCATAAGTACAATAGCAAATGCATTTCCAGAGCAGAAAAGTTTTTAGGGACACTTTTAGAGAAGCAGGAGTAAACAAACGTGATGCGTCATGTGAGCATTGTTTTGTAGAAGAAAACAGATGAAATATGGCTGGAAGAGATTTTAAGTGGTCACCTAATCTGCCCTGGAGGAGCAGCCAAGTGTCAACCATTCCTGGTAAATGATAACTGTTTGTCTACCTTGTTCTTAAAAACAGTGACAGAGATTCTGGCTGATACAGAGTTTATACACTGCTGCTTACCCACTTCTTCAATGATCACTTATTGATCTTAAAAGTCTTCTAAGTCTTCTTTCACAGAGAATGAAACAGATGTCTATACCCAATGGCTACATGACTGCACAAGGACAGATGTTTTTGCTAAAATAGCACATGTGATAGGGATACAGAAAGACATACGCAGTCTAGCAATAATCCACCCAGCTTTTATTGGTGAAAACAGAGCTTCAGCCACTTCTGCACACTCTGCAGTGGATAAAGAGAGAAATCAGCAACTTCCATAGGGATGACGCTCTTCCCACCTCTCAAACGGACTCAAAAAATCAGAGGGTCAACTTATAACACAAAAGAAATAATAACAGGGCAGCACTGGACAAATGGAGCAACTTAGAAGTGTAGAAGAAAAAGGAAAGCCTTGATGCAAGCAAAGAGCAGGAACAGAGAGAAGAAGGCATGTGGCTGCACCGGATGGCAAAATATGTAAGATCCCAGAAAACCGTTCGTTCGAAGAAAAATTGGGAGGGGGTGGGCTACAATAAGGGGTGGGAGATGGTATAGCCATGCACCATGGACATGGTATATATCTGAGGAGAGAGGAATTATAGACAGATCCTAATGTTGGTATAGCTGAGAGATCCTGGTTCCTTCCTGAATCCCTGGAAACATGGCCTGCAAAAGCTGCTAAGAGTGCACCTCCTAAATACACTGCAGGTCTGAGAAAGGAGTTCTGACCACTAACAGTGAAGCAAGGGCATTTAATACAGCTTGAAGAACAATGAGGAATAATGTTTACCTTTGAAAATAATAACACATAGAAAAAGAAAGTGGAATATTTTTATTATCTCCTCATCTTTCTGTAACAGATTTGCAAGAGGAACAAAATGTACCCATAATGTTTTTTGTTCTTAAAAACTTAGGCTAGAATAAGGAATAAGAATCTTAATTTTCTTCTGCTTTTCCTTCGATACTTCACAATGCTCTCTTACTGCAAAGTTAAGTACACATGAATGTCTGCCATGGCCAAAATAATAAGCACGATTCATGACTTTGGTTTGTCTTTCTAAAGTAGTGGCACGCTATCTGAAAACCATGAAGCTAGAAAAAATTTGAACGAGCTAGATATTAAAACAGGTTGTGCCACTGAACAGCTCTTAAATTACCATTAAGTCATGTAGTAGTATTTCACACCCCCAGGCACAGCTTCACAGACACTAGAAACTACCCTAAGCTGTTCTGCTGCTGAAAAAAAAAAAGAAGCTCCCTCTCCACAATGGCAGAAAAGATTGAGCAGAGCAGAAACGGGCAAAAGCAGCCAGGTAAACTGCAGCCATTGACAAGAAACAAGATGCTGATGGAGAGGGAGGAAAAAAAAAAACCTAGGCATCCTGAGCTGCTTATCGGTAAGGTCAAAGACGTTTAGATATGGAGTTAAGCCCATCATGTAAATCAACAAGGTGGCTTAGGTGTATCATCTAACTGGTATTCTAACAACCTGCTCTTACAAAAAGGGTAAGTCCTCCCTTCTTCCTCTTTCCCCCATGTGTTCTCATTACCCTGTCTGATGCTCCTCCTTTAGCTGGCTAAACCAATTCACTCTGGGGTTATAGGAGAATCACTGACAGCAGATAGGAACAGAGCACGTGTCCACAGCTGAGCAATACCACCACCTCTTCTTAGCTAAATTAAAATTTGTTAAGATGTGCCATCAACCACACTCAGGACATTAGCGCCCTTTTTTTTTTTTTTTTTTTAAAAACATTCAGTTAGCATTTTTAATGGATACACAGCTCACTGTGTTATCATAACAATTAATCATCCTAATGCAGCTATAACTGCTTAACTATCATTTACCAGCATGAGATCAACAAAACCTTATGCCATATTCTTATGCAGACACTATGGACACACTATGTTTCATCTTTTACTGTATCAAATCCCTTGTTCAATACACAGCTTAAGTGGTATTGTCTTTTAGATAATTAACACCACCAACAACAAAAACACACACACACAAAGCCAACATTAATACTTACCGTTCCAGGCCTTGTGAAGTCAATACTTTGTGCTACACTTTGTCTCATCTGATTGCTGAACAAGCGAACACAAACACTTTGAAGATATTCTGGTGTGATCTAAAAAATTAGAAAACATAACAAGAGAATAGGATTATATAAAACTTAGACTTTCTACCAGACAAGTGTTTGTATACTAGAGCTTTTTTGAAGGCTAAAAACCACACACTCGAGACTCATTGATGCAAGCACATGGCATATACTCAAACTACAGTTTTGTTCAGAAATTAAGAAAACTGTAAATTCTCTTCATCAGGGAATAGTTATGCTTTTCAGAACCTGCGCAAAACACTTTTAGAATCTAGAAGAAAAAGTGAATTTGTCACACCAGTGTTTGCATGTAGGTTTTCCTCAATCAAGATGTAAGTTCTCCAACAGTAAGTATGAAGCTGTTTTACACTTTAGACATAAGCAACGATATGCTGAAGTGTTGCCTATCTAAAGAGAAGAACTTTAATCACAGCTGTACAGAAGAGAGAGTAAACTTAAGTTTTGCAGTACGGAACTTTACATTTCAATGCAAAACATCTCAGCAGGTTTAGGCTTTTTGTTTTGGGAAATCTACGCGACAGCAGAATTGCCTAATTGCAGAATAGTTATTTGCTGTCCCAGAACAGAGGAGAGGGATTATAGAAAGGGGAATGGGACACTTCTGATATTCACAGGCATATAGCAAGAAAACAATCCTTCAAATTCAGAATGCTGTAATTTCAGCATTACTTTATTCAGCGTCCAGCTCCACGCTGGACTCAGAAGTGAGAGAAACCAAAAATCGTAACGAAAGAGCACCATCAGCTGGACACATTTGAGAAGGATCAAATGACTGCCCAGTATAAGGTTTACAAAGAAAATTAAACAAGCATCCACAAAAAAAAAAAAGATAACCAGTGCCCAACTCTTCCACCACAGAATGTAAGGCAATATCACCTCAGAGAGCACCGAAGCGTGAAATGGTTGGCAGGAAATGAATGCTATGTGTTTCTGATTGTTTTTGAAGCTCATGTGAGCAGATACGTTTCCTAATCTGCTGTAAAGCAAAATCCACACATACAGGCAAATTCTTCCCTGCAGCAGCGATAGAAGCAGACAGTGATCCCAGCTGCAGAGTAGCAAGCTATAAGATCTTCATGCTGATGAGAGGAGGAAGGTACACACTGACATTTCAGCAAGCAGCACAGGATCTCCAAGGTCATTCTACTTGCTAACAATTCACAGATCCCTTAAAAGCATCTAGAGGCCACTAATGCCTGCCATAAGAATCATCTTCAGGTTATACTGAAGTTACAGTACAGAGGCATGCTTGTGCAAAAGATGAAGCGTAAAACCATCTTTGTATAAAAAATACCCATGAGAAAGCTGTACCTTCTCCAGTCACATATATGTGTTGCCCACTTGATACAGTCCACCCCCCACACCAGTTCCCTTTAACAACTAAATTAACAAGTTCAACTTAGCAGAACAGAGAGCAAAGCTTTTCCTCACCAAAATTTTGAATAAGATTGTTTCCACTACTGTGTAACTTAAAATAGACCTGGCAGCTGTTTTAAACACACAAGAACCTCTGATGGGCTGAATGGCAGTCAGTAATCACAGTAATGTCCTCTAATCACTGCTTATGCCAAAGCACAAAAGGGGTCTCTCACAAGAGATCTGAGAGGTCTTGCAAGATGATGCTAGCTACTACAAGATTTCGGAGCCAGCACAATTCAACCCATGCTCTACACCACCTTTATCCTAGTACACAGGGGCAATGGAAGAAACTCATCCCAAACACTTTTTCATCAGTAAAGAGACACAACACTTACAGAAATGCTCACAACTATGAAGCTTAATTCACATTTCAGTGGCTTTCTCTCTCCGTTTTTGGGGGTGGGGGGAGTGAAGCAAGCACACATCTGGAGTCGTATCTTACCATCTTGCCATTGACTGTTGCCTCCAAGGAATCCACAAGCTCTGCAGTGACGCCAATGAGATTATGGTAGTCTGCTTGCATTTTGTTAAATCGCTTCAGGTAGGTCATGGTCCTATGCTCAGACTCCACTAACTGTTGATGAAGATGTTGCAACATTTCTGTCAAGATGATAATAAAAAGGAAATAACCACCTTTTCAACTGAAAGGACAAAAGAACCCAGAAACATTTTTACTGCTCTGAAGGGACAACTTGGGCTGCTGCTGTGGAATTTTATCCAAAGGGTGGAATTTCACTGCAAGGATAATTCCACACTACCAATGTGATTTCATTTCATCACCACAGCTACAAGTACTTATCTTAACTGCACAAACAATTGCTTCACAGTTATACATTGCAGCAATATCTAGACAGTAAACATCACTGAATACACTCGTGAAAAGAATACTGTTTTAAAAGTCTGTTAATACAAGAAGTTCTATGCTATTAGAGACAAAATGAGAGTGTGAGCATCTAATCAGAAGAATTTATGACAAAATGCAACCCAGATTTGTTTAAGTGATCTTCTTACCTGCAGATGAGGTGCATGCACTATCTTCTACATTTACTAAAGTAACAGTAGGTAAAAACATCATGACAGAGTAACTGGAAAGCTCAAGCTACCACTTCAAAGATAAAAGAGAAAAGGAGAAAGACAGTACCAGAGATTCATGCCAGTACTTGGAAGGTTACATTGTGAAGCTCGGTGTTTTCTCCAGTTAATTTATAGAAATAGCCCACTGACAATTAAGTTATGTAGGGCTCTGCTGATTTTAAAGTAAATACTAAGTCCTGCCTCTTTTAAAGGAAATGGTACAATTAATAGAAAAAAATACATTCAAGTTATCCAGTTCCACATTTGTTAGTAAAATAGTCAATGGATTCTTAGAAGTTGCAGGGAATTCTCTACTTCATTTGACCATAGATGCCTCCGATTTTACAACAGAATTTTTCAGGTGATTCCATCATTTATTGGTTCATGGTGAGCTATATTAGCTACTTTTAGCACCCACTTCAGTTTCTGAAAATGACTCCAATTATTCTTTTTATTTCCATCTAAATGAAGAAAAAGTTACGTTCATAATGCATTTTGTTCCTTCAGATTCAGGTAGTTTAGAGATGAAAGAAGCAAATTAAGCATCAAAATCTGCATCCTCCATTCTTGTTCTCAGACCTAACATAATTAACGTTATACATGGAAGTCAGGAACATAACCTGAAGCTGGGTACCACAGCACATATCTCCATGACCAGACAAAACTACGAAGATAGGCAAATAACTCTATTGTTATTCCCCATGCTTACGTATTTTTCCAGAACATCATTTTAAAATAGCTTGATGAGATGCCAACTTTGCTCCAGTGTTGTGAAAACGACATTGCACCCATCTGCAAACAGACTGAAAATTTACCACAGAACTTTCCGTTAAACAAGGTGCAGGAATTAGCTTGACTACAGAATTTCAAACAGAGGTAGGATTCTTTTTCACAAATTTCAAAATTTCTCGGATTGGAGTACAGCATCCCAAACAGCCTAATATGACACAGTTTAGGTCTACAAAGACCCAGAAGGGAGAAAAGCAAAGTAAGTAGCTAAGACGCAAAATTGGAAACTAGAAAAACTAGTTCCTTTTCCTGGCTTTGAACAGACTTTGTCCATGATCTTCGAGGAAACCACCATGCACCTTCATGATTTATCTTTTTCTGTAAAGATACAGATCATACCTTCACGTATCACAGAAGCGCTTGGAAACGTAACTGATATAAGCAGAAAACTTTGGGATCTTCATCTGGAGAATCCTACAGCAGTGTAAAGTTTCACTGCACAGTTATACTCTTGTGTTTTTTTTTTAAAAAAAAAAGCTCAGCATGCACAACTGGTGTGACTGAGTACTAAGCTGAACACTGTGCAGCTACGATAAACAAGTTGGAGAATTTATGTATAATTATTTAAAAACATAACTGTCCCTTGCCATTTACTCCGCTGCTCTCTGAACTCAGGCACAAACCTCTGCTCAGTTCCACGGTGGCTAGCATACTGATGGTAATAATCAGCAGAGGGAAGAAGGGGGAGTGAAAGTGGTGTATAAGCACCATGGCTTATCTCGCAGAGCCTTCCCAAGTTCTCTTCTACTGTGACAATCAAGTTATCCTGCAGGTAGTGATATACTGATTATGTGCAAGTATCTGCCAAGTAACTGTACAGAAAGTTACGCGCTGACAAACTGCTTCATAAAGCAATAAAGATGTGGACTTAAGGGATAAAACTGCCAAAAAATACCATTCAAACAGAACTGCCCATAAGACTTTCATTATAAATGAAAAAGATAAGTCATTAGATAAGCCTTATGAATTCTGACGTTGGAAATTGCTTTAAAATCTTGCCATATCTTGTGGATTCATAGGGTTTCTGAAATAGGTTGTTTTTATCCCATTTATATGAAAAGCAATAGATGGCACAACAGCTTAGTTTTTACTTTCAGAAAATTTAGCAAAATAATCTTTTTATGGGATCTTTTAGAGAAAAAAATGCATTAATAAACTTCAGCTATAAACCTTAGCTATAAATTGACAGTCTTAAAATAAAGCACAGAATGCAAAGAAGGTACATTTTCTTACCTCTAATCTGTATTTTTTGATTTATGAGTTTAAAAAAAAAAAGTTATTTTACTCTCACTGCCTCCTCCCCTCTTAGAGTGGCTCCTTTCTGAGAATCATTCATGAATCAGCATTCTGCACTCACAGGATTTGTGACTGACACTTTATATTAAACTACAAATCTAGCAACACTAATGGTGTTTTTCTTACACTTTCTTGGAGGAAGCAAAAAACTGTGTGAAATAATAGAGGCTGGGACAAGCCACAGGTCATGTTCAAATCCAGCAAAATGCACTAGAAAAAAAAAGTACTTGTGTTCCAGTGAACAGCTCCCAGTAATACATTAAGTAATCTTGCTGAGAGCATCAAACTTTTTACAATTCTCAAGCTGTTAAAATCATCTCAACTACTATCAATTTTCACCAACTTAAGAGTTAAGATAGATTGCAAAGACAACTCAAATTATTATTCTTTGAATAATCATTCAACTCTGTGTAAATTTTTATTCTACAGCCATCACTGCTAAACAACTACCACTGCTTTAGTATCACGGAGGCTTTATTGATTTAAAAAAGTACTCTTGTTTTGGAGCTGAGAGCATCCATTTTACAAAGCAAGCAGCTCTTCAGTGCCTTTTTTTTTTTTTTTGCACCTCAGTGAGCAAATTGGACTACATTTTTATTTAACTGTGATACAACACATTCAGTTCGGAAGTTTCCAGGGGATATATCCAGAGCATGACTTTCACTCAAAGGAAAGTCTGAAGCATCAAGTCATGAAATAAATCTACTCATCATTTGCTTGCTTTACATAGACTAGTATGGAAAATTTCCAGTGATGAAAGTCTCTCTTCCAACTACAGTCAGCAGGAAGAACTACATAACCAAGACTCAATACAGCTCATGAACACCAGTCTTGGCAATTAGGAATCAGGTCCAATTTACTCCTTGCCTGTTAAATCCAGGGATTATCAGTTATAAAGACTGGTCTTTACTGAAAAAAGGAAGTCAAAGAGAGGTATCACAAAGTCATGACATATCTTGCATTTTTTACATCACAGTCTTCTCAAACAGTAATTTTACTAAAAAAGGCAAAATATTTCATGAAAGTTTCTCTTACTAATAAGGCAGGAAGCTTTCATTATTGGCAAGTAACTGACCACGTACAGACAGCTGTTCAAAGAGCTAGTCCTATGCTGCTCCATTTTCCCCCCCTGCATTCCTGCCATATCCACATAATCAATACCAACATCTGTGCAGACAGATCAGGGAGCTACCAGTCCAGCTAAAAATTAATATTTAGTTGCTTGCTTACGATGTTAAATCATCACAATCTGAGTCAGAATGGGGAAGAAGTGAACTGCCTCTGAAAGGCACTTTTTCCATCTAAGTGACTTTGCAGCAGCGATCAAACTGCACCTGTAACAGGAAGCACAGAGTAACACAACATGTTTGGCTTCTTTTTTTCTCTCCCATCACAGACAAATGCTTTCTACAGCCAACTTATAATAAGCTAAGCTTACAGAGGAATAAAAAAAGCTCCAGACCTAAGACCTACCACAACCATTATTTATATGTGGAGGGAAAGAGGGGACAACAAAGTGCAGAGGACTAACCTCCTGGTTTAGGAAGATAGAGCATACAGTAAAGCTAGCGACTCTGCAAAGTGAAGATGCCAGCATCAGGCATCTTCCGAACTACTGCATGTTTCTACCTGCTTTCTTGACTTGCTCTCTCATGTATGTAATTATCTCTGCTCATTTGTCAACTCTTTTTAATGTCTTGACTCCAGTTCCTGTAAGTAGCCAAGGAGTTACACGTATGCACGTAATTGCATAGTAAGCTTTTCTCTCTAAGTAAGTGATTGGTTGTTATTCTTCATGACAACTTAAACATGCTTCCCGAACTTTTGCGTGCTCTCTCCATCTCTCTAATCTCAGCCTACCCTCACATGCTCTGCTAGAAGCACAGACTGGCCAAGCCGAGTTCCTGTGTGCAATGCAGGAGAGCTCCCAGCAGAGCAGATGCAGGTCCCAACAGCTGCTGCCAGACACCAGGGCTCCTTAGCTGACAGCGGATAGTTTGCTCTTAGAAGAGGCAGTAGCTGCCTCACCTCCTGCTTGCTCACCTCATTTCCATAAAAATTACTATCCATTTTCTGTAAAGACATATTGCCATGTTAATATTTGTTCAGAATACAGCAAATCTTGATGGACAGGTAAGTCATGCTTCACCTCTCAAGCAGCAGCCTGGCACACTTCTCGCACTCTCCCCCTTCCCGAAAATGGTGGAAGAGCAGCTGTGAACTTATTCACAGCTGTAACGAGGCAATGGAGGGGACAGCAGCTGAGCACTTTCCAAACCCTTCATTCCCATTAGGGCACAGGATGCACAGAAAGTCTGAAGCTCTCTGTGTCAGATGCCAACCTTTCTGCCAACTTTCTCTCTCCAGAGAAACTGAAAACAAGTGAAGGCTGTAAGTTCAGCACAGCCACACAGATGGCTTTCAAAGTCATACAGGTATTAAAGGTTTTTTAACAAACAGATGAAGAGCCAGAGACTGTAGCAGGTTAATCGGGAAAAGTACACACCCTAAACTCTCCAGGACACCCTCAAAAGCATAACTTGAAGTGCTTCAGTCTGTGAGAATAATGACTGGCAACTATTTACAAAAGGCTGTTTAGAAGGACTGTTTGCCATACCGCTCCTCATTCATGTGTTACCTATTAATTTTCTTTACATTTCTCCTTCACTGATAAAGTAAACATTCTCCCACAGTGAGCATGTACTGCAGATTCCACGTGATCTGAGAAGCATACTGCAGACCCAAGGTCTCGGATCCAGTATCTTCACGTGATACAGGCCTCAAATAACCTTTATGAAAAATCCAAACTGACTCAAACTCAAAGGCACATAACAGATCTACGAATTAAGGCTGCATGGATTCAATACTATGACAATCTCTGTACTTGTACAGACCACAGAACCTACCAAAATAAAAAAATAATTAGACCCTAAATAACTCAGGCCCAATCATACAGTTGTCTTTTTTAAATCGGAATATTGAATTATTGCCTTCAGGAAACTCCATGACAAGGAAAAAAAGCAACTTCTAGCAAATAAAGAACTGCAAAGATCTATTATTCAATGAAAGTCTAACACAACATAAAGCACAAAGTTACAAAGAAAATACCTGGACCTCACACTGGGAGATAAACCTCATTTTCTTTCTAATTCAATCTACAAATAATAAATCCTCAGGATAAAACTACGGATTAAAACAACCTGATAGGAAAAGTAATTTTAAGAACCCAAGCTGGACTCATACAAATTTCCAACCAAAAAAATGAACACAGAAAGTCAAATGAAAAAAAATGAATGCAAGGGACTTAGGAACCTAAATTATATTTATTGAACTGACTTTTGAAAGGCACAAACTTCAAGTGCCATCTGCATCTAATGGGATTTAGTGCTGAAATTACCATTTTTAAAGGACCCCAAGTTACTCAGACACACAAGGATTTATGAACAGCCTACCTAAAAACACATCAGAGAATCATACTTAAGATGTTCTTATTAAGAGATTCTTAGGAGATACCAAATTGTACTATTTTAAGAGCTTAAACAGGATAGGAACAAAATAGGAATAGGAACAAAATTTGAATTGTGAATATGAACAAAAATCTACTTTCTCTAAGAAGGTCTGACAGTCTTCAGAATAACTGATTGAGATTTGAAGTCTAGAAGATGCAGATAAGCATAAGTGAGTACTGGAAACAAATCTGAGGAAATTCATTTTAATTGTAACTAAAAATGGAGAGCTTGCATGCACTTTGTACAGAGTTATCCGTTTGTTTTTACCATAATTTTATTTCAGGACAGAACAGACAAAATACAAATCCCACTACTAGGCCCCCTCCCATTCCTAGTACAAGCCTGTGCTCAGTCCTGTGGACCTCAAGGTGTCTAGGAACAGCTATCACCAAAACAGGGGGTATGGATTTCAAAGGACTTTTTGCCATGCATCAAAAAGTTCCCCTGTCATTGCAGGTCTACTTTCTGCTACTGTTATAGCCCCTAATAATCTTACAGAATACCCTTACCACATCTCAGCATTTACCTTTGCTGCACTGTCCATTCTCCTTCTGTCGTACGAGTAGGAACTGTTCAGGAAAATGCATTTCCTTTCAGTACACATTTGTTCCAAAGACACAGAAGGACAAACTCAACCAACTGGCAAACCCAACCAAGCCAAATGTTCCTACAGTCCAAGGCAACAGCCAATGCCTGATGCTTCATGGAATCAAAATGAATCAAAAATAAATACATAAAAATCTTTTAAGTGTACAACGTTACATAGAGACAGACTTTTTGCTGACCTTTACACATATCAGATCCAACTCTGAAGATATGGTAATGCCAGACTAAATGTATTAACAAAAATAAAAATTAAAAAAAAAGTCAAACTGCTGATTATACATAAAATCCACATACAAATATGCAAGTGTTTCAGGGAAAGTGATGTTTTATATCTATGAAATATTCAGGGTTTAGTCAGGATCCAGTCCATTACTACATAAAGAGGAATAAACAGAGAAAATTTTCTTTAACTGTTCTATGTCACACACACACACAAACAGCTGTAACATGCAAGCAAAAGCAGACTCTTTTGATCACCGCTCCCCACCCTGGCAAATAGACACAAATGGAACAGGAAGAATATCATTTCCAGCTCTCATTCAATACCACTGTGGCATGATGTTTTAGGATGAGGTAAGATGGAGGAAAAAAATTTAAAGCTTTTCCTGCTAAAAAAGAAAAAAGGCAGAAAGAAAGACTCCAGTTTAGTTCTCTGCCTTGCCTTTAACTATACTGACCAAAAATCAAGAAGATAATCTTGTCATACAGCTAATTAGTCTGCAAACTAGGCCTGACAACACAGCTTAAACAATATTGTTAGAAGAAAAATACAGTCTGAAACACAATTCATTTAGTTAAATAGTAACTTCTGGAACCATTAAAAGCCCTGGAAAACTTTCAGCTAGCCCCTGAAATGGCTCACTGAAGAGACTAAGAGCTTTACAAACGCAAAGAAAGGAGTCAGGCTTTGGGGTATCCTGTACTTCATACACAGAAGCAAAGACTGGTCATATGATCAATATGCAGTTTCATATGCATCCATACATTGTCTTTGCAGAACTTTTTCAAAAGGTTTTTTTGAATACGTAATATAAACAACGTTTCCTACCTTAAAAACATTGAACTGCAATGTTACTGCAATTGTACAATAAATTTTAGCAGCATACTTCTCCAATAAGTTACACTGCCTCTTTACAGTAATTCTGCTGATCTTCAAAGTATTTTCTAAAAAGGATACAAATAAAGTGAGAAGCCTGGGAGTCTGGCTGGCCTTGAGAGTCAGAGACAGGAACTTTTCCAATCTTGTTCTTAAATCCAATGTCCAAGAATCCTTCAAAAGAAAAACAAATGATGAAAGCTGTTCACCAAATATGTACACTTTGCTGAAAGTACTGCCTGGATCACAGCAACCTTCCACTGGTAAACAAGGCAGCCAACATTGTAGTGAAAAGATTTTCTTTCACTGTTACTGAAGTGAACATGTTTGCTAACTACCCATAAAAGTATACCAAAGTGAATCCAGTATTACTCCTAGACAAGACTTCTAAAGATACAACTGTAGCTTTAGTTCAAGTGTAAAGCTATCTTATAGTATTGGTACCTTGTACGCACTTGCAAAAGCTGCTTCTCGATTAGAAGTACCTTTAAAATTTAAGCAACTTGATAAAAAGATGGTATGAATTTAACATTTTTTAAATAGAGTACAAAGTGGTTCATTTTCCATTCTTCAGTTTTCAAAAGGAAATTACTCAAGTCATCTTTCACTCCTGACAAGACCTAGGACTTTAGATTCTGTCCATAACTACTGCAAGCGTCATGACATGATATTAGGGACCAGGGTACATTTCCAAAACGGATTTAGAGGAAAAAAAATAGCTCATATGAAAAAAAAAAAAAAAAAAAGGACTAACACATCAGCCACTAACCGGAATGCTGTCTTCTGTCTGACATAGTGTCTCATAAGCATAAGAAGTTAAGGAAAAAAATACTACATCTAAGAATTCACCAATTACTCATTTCATGTTTTTCAAAGCTTCAGTTGAGCTGGTTTCTGCTTGATTAAAAGCTAGCCAACAGATGAAAAAGCAGCATCTTTCAACAAGTGAAAAAGCAGTATATTCCAGAAAGTAGCAGGAGCTTCCTAATTTACTGCTGCATATGTATACGTTGCAAGCTGTTCTTCTAGCTCAAGCTTGCCCATATTTCACCATGTTGGAGAGCATACAGAATTTACTTGCCACATTCACCAATTCAGTAACAAGACAGTGGTGCACTGCGGGATGCCATACATTACCAAAGGAGCCACGTCTGTTACAGAAAGAAGTGTGTATTATTTTTCAAGATATATTAAACAAACAGCAAGGAACACCAGCTATATAAAGCATCAGATGCCTAAGAAGAAAAAAATGCTGTAAGAACACTCCTTAGTAGACTACTGACTCACTGCTGTTCTTTCTCAAGTGTAAAACAACCAGTGCTTCCACACTAACACAGAGTGAGTTGTACAGTTCCCACAAGAAAACATGAGTGACTGTGGACTAACAGCTTGGACACTGAGTTACTATGAATAAACCTGAGGATCTTGTCTGGCATTCAAAAAAAATAAAGAAAGAAAACTGCTATGTTGCTAGGTATAATTAAAAGAGCAGTCATATCCCAGCTCTGAGGTCAACCAGCACATCTCATTATTTATAGCTAGTCCCAAAGGAAAATTGCAGTGTATGCCTTTTTTGGTGTTAAACTGGAGCTCCTCATCAGCTGCTACATCCAAAGTCAGCCCTAGGGCAAGCATCACTTAAGCTTTGATTTGATATCAAAAAGTGTGTGGAAGTAATGCAGGCTAAAAATATATCCCTTCCCACCACAATGACTGTCCACAGCTCCTTAGGTGAGCCAGCACAGCTGTCCAAGTGGTAGGACAGTGAAGCACATCAAGCATACAGCCCTGCAAAACATTATATATACTTTACAAACAAATTTGTGTACGTATGTGCATGCATACATGGGGGAGCTCTATACACACATATTCATATGCAATGAAGCAGTTCAGTTTCTTGATCCAGTTCTAGTGCAACAGCATAGCCAGCTGTTTGCCACATAACCAAGAAGTTAGCGAACAGTTTTCCACTGCAGGAACAAGCTGTCAGCAGGTGGAATGGGGACAGTACTCTCCCCACACTGGTACTTTACCACAGCTCCAGACAGCATCTCCTAACCATCTCCCTGCGTTGTGCCCAGAAGGCAGTCAATGTGAGGGTGTTTTATTACCCCTTCATCAATAGAATAACTGTAGATCATTGTAACATTGAAAGAAATACACCTGGAAATGAAAACCTATGTTGAAGTTCAACCACACTAACTTTTAAAGTCTTCTCACCTTGCATGTGCATGCCTAAGAACTGAACTCTGAAACAGCCGAAGGCAAAGGCTAAAACACAGTTAACAAAAAATATTAACCAGGAAAAATGCCTGTGGCAAGAGTCACTAAACCACTAAACGCAGCTATGCTCTTCCAGTATTTTTGGGAGAAAAAAAAAAAAGTCTCAGAACACAGATGACAACTGACTTGTTATCTAAATTAAGATAATTACATCCTCAATGTCTGTTACAGGAAGATTACTTAAATACTTATAAACTTGACTTTCTCTTTTCGACATTACATGACTGCTTCCGTCTCCTTATGCCTAGCTACTGTGTTTTAAAACCAAACTATACATACACAGATAGTGGGGTATCCTGGGCAACAAACTCAAAACAAGTAAGCGGAGTTGAACTACTATATAGTGATTCCCATCAGCACACATATTTCAGGGTTGCGTGGAAAGGAAGAAGATGCAGCAACTTTTATTTATGGACACAAAGCCAACACATCATTTATGACTTAAGCAAATATAAAATATATTTAAGATGTTACTCTGTTATCGATTGCACTCTCACAACTCTTCATCAAATACATATTGTTTTATGATTGTACATATTCTGTTAAAGGAAACAATAAAAGCAATTACCAAATCAAACATCATTCAATACCTATCACCCTATGGGAAAAACTATCATATATACTATCTTTGCAAAATACATGCTTACCTGGAAAAGTTCTTTAAATGAAGGATGCACCATTGGGTTGGGAACAAAAGGCAAAGCATAGAAGGGAAGAAACTCTGTAGTCTGGCTCAGTGCAGCTCCTTTTGTTTCTAGGTATGCTTTGAAGTGAGAAATCCTTTCCTCAAGTTCAGCTTTGTCCTAGGAAATAAAGCTACATATTTATTTAGAAGACTGCCATCCTGAATGGACTGTAAAAGTAAACAGAGACCTAAATACATCAATTTCAAGTTTGAAATCCCAGCATATTTGTTATCTAAAAAGCAACAGTTACTTAACTAGAGCACATTACATCTTGTTTTCACCACATAAAACAGAAAATTTAAACAGATGTTCTTATTTCCATCATCCAAGTCCAACAAAAGAAGGGAGGGACAATTGTCTTTTGAATGTAAGTTATATGTGCCCACTTCAGGCTAAATACCTAAAGCAGAGTGTCATTTCCACACTCCAGGCAGACAGAAAATACCTACCTGACTTTAGACATGCTTCATTCCAGTGATAAGTGCAGAACTGAAAAATCCACTCACACAGTATCAGGAAGGGGGGGGGCGGGGGGAAGGGGGAAGTAATTACTGAATCAACACCAACATTCAGCATGAGAAGAAAGAGGGAGCATATTCTTTTCTTGGCATATATTTATTTGTTTTATTTCAAGATCTTCAAGATAAGATTTGTACTAAACTCAGGAAAGAGACCATTAGAAGTGACACGCTTTACAAAAAGCTGTTCTCACCAAAGCCACTGTTAACCCCTATTAATAAAATCCTTCCAGTATATTTTGTTATTATGTCTTGTAGTGAACTCTCTGCTACCTGTGGACTTACTGTTGAGAAACTGAGTTTAGATATAAAGGCTGTATGATGAATTCCCATGGTGCCACATCACAGTCAGCAGCCCCAGTAAATGCACTCCTACCCTACTCAGACCCAGGCTGGATGCCTGCACCACTCCAAACCAACACTGTGAGAACATAATCAGGTTGTCATTGTGACAGCTCAGGTCTAGCGCTGTCTTTGCGGAGCCTGCCTACAGTCAGCCCAGGCCAAGTGAAAGCCCTGCTGGATCCTGCCTGGGTCGATACTGAGCCTTCCCAAGCCTATCTGCACTAGGTTACCAGCACTCCAGGAGAGCTGGCACACGGAACAGACTCAGAAGCACCTCAGAGGCTGGGAAACACACACTGAAGGCATCCAAACACTCCTGTAGCAGCTGACAGAAGTAGGGCAGGAGCTATTAAGCCCTGGCCAATCTGGCTGACTCCAGGCTGCTTAAATATCTCTTCATCGTAGAAGTACAACCTAAGATATCCCAGCCCCATGTAACAGAGGTTTCACTTTGTGAGTTTGGAATCATGGTTTTCAATATGATATACTGAGCTCAAGATTCAGCTTTCCCATTTTATCAGAAATGTTTATATTTCAACACATGATTTTAGTCCAAACTGGAAGCAAAATGAGTGTTTTAAGAATCTCCTACAGAATACAATTAGAGGTGTGAAACTATCAGCACTCTGGTATTTTCCAAGTTAAAATATTTCAGGAGCTCCGAGACAAGGACACCTCCAAATTCCATCTCTGTACTTTACAACACTAGGGTCTGCTTTCAACCAAAATGCAGACTGCTTCCTCAAAACTGGGTATGTACTCTGCAATTTCTTACTAAGCATCCTATTTCATCCACACTAAAGACAAATATATCACGTAAAACAAACAAAAGCAATTTGAAGTTTGAACCGTGAACTAAACTTACAGGCTTTCCCACAGAGTGTTTTAAGAGGTAGGTGGCAAAGTATATGTGAAGATAGAACTCCAGCTTCTGAGCAACAGGCTCGTTGTCCCGGACTGAAGACGAAATATGCTCCTCCCAGAGCTGGAAGAAAGCTTTCTGCTCACCATTTTCAAATGCTGTAAGCAAATCTTTCTGCAAAGGGCAAAAGGCATTCGGTCAAAAAGTAAACTGAGAAGAGCAACATTTTTCAGCCATAGGCTAGTAAATGAAGAATCCAAGTGCCATTTGAAGATTCTGAATTAAAGTTTTATCCAAAATCTCTTACCATTCAATGACCAGCTGAATATTCCTTCTCCAACTATTTCTAATCTCTGTAAGAGCCTGATTGAGCCATCAATACAAGAAGGAAAGAAATTTCAAATGTCCGTCTGGGGACCCACCTTTACCGTAAGGGAAAAACAAATGCCTACAGTGTCTGAAAATCAGCTTTTTCAAAGTACGTCAAGCTAAAAACCTAAAATAGTGCAAACCAAAACTATTGCCTCATGTTCAAAAGGACGGGAGCTCTGCAAAAAAGCAAATTTGAAGGTTCCTGCACTGAAAGAAGACTGCTAGCAGCCTTCTCCAAATAAACAAGAATCGGTTCAGATGCCTCAGATAATCTCACTGCTGTAATAATTCACACAGTGGTTAGCAGCCTTCAGCTGTTTTGAGTATTACTTAAAGGAAGTGCAAGTGATGCATTACCTGAACAGGCAAGGCTTTTGAATCTCTCAAGGAAACACCTGCTGTTTTGGGTAGTGGCTTCCCTTTTATTTTACATTCCTTTGCAAATACCTTCACTGTTTCTTCAAATTCAGCAAAATCCAAATACTACAAGACAAAACCACACAGAAATAACAACTTTTCAGACTATTAATGCTTCAAAGAATGATCCATGAATTGCCAAAATCCTTTAAAATTTCCCTGTAGCATGGTCCATAAATGTCGAAAGACTGTACAGGAACAAACCAAGAACTGTTTCTCATAGGGTCGGAAAATACTGTTTCTCAACTAGGTTTCTTTCTACATCTTCCACAATAGTATTCACAACTGAGTGAATACACACCCTCTCTGAAAGAATGTTGCCCCCCAGTTAAGCGAGTAACTTCGTTAAACCAAAGAAAAAGAAATACAATCTATTACTGCAACACCTTGGCTGAATAAACAAGTAAATAACTTCCTTGCAAACAATGTTCTAGAGGACAGAATTCTTCGGCGTGACTGTCATCTTCTCTTCAGCAGCCACACAGCTGGAATTTTAAGCCAGGTAGGTCACTAATAATGTATGAAAAATGTATGAAATCAATGACCAGCTAACCAAGCACTGTTCTTCTGGAGAGATAAACAGCCCTCTCTCTTCTTCCCACAACATACACTCACTATATTACACATCTTCCTTCTCCTCCTCCATATCATGAGTCTTAGTTATTGGTTGCTGAGGCAAGACATCACATTTCATCTTGCAAACTCGATCTGCATGTCCAACATTACCACCAAGAACTGGAATCAGTTACTTTCTTCACTGTTAACATAAACAGTACTATATTAATGACTAAGTACTTAAAACTTTTTAGATTTGTTTTCTGAGATACAATTAAAAAAATGAGGTTTCATAATATTTTGCCTTTTGATAGGTTCTTTAGAGAGAGAGTAATTGCCCAGGCTTTCAACAGACACCTTGGGGAAAGCTGGGCACAACAATGGCTGACGGCCGCTCCTGATCGCCCCACCACAGCCCCCATGCTTGTGGAACTCTCTATGAAATTGGGTCACACAAGCACAAGATGCGGGTTGGAGTTGGTGGTGGCAGGGGGTGTAGGCTGCTGGTTTTGCTGTTCACTTAAGGCCCTAATCAGGCTACCGTGACAGTGCTGACCAAAGGAATGAGGCAGTAACAAGCAGCAGAGATCACAGCTTGTGTCCTTGTTCCAAACCATAAATAACCCATTTCAGCCACAGAAGCACAGACTACCAGACAGGTGCCCACTCTTGAAAGTTTGTCTCTGTTTTTTTTCATAGGACCATTTCACACTTTAGAATATCTCCTAAAGGGCAATATGGGTAGAAGAGTGTCTAGCTGGAGAATACTGCTTAGGCATTAAACCATGGAGATCAGTGGTCCCAAGACTTCAGCCTGGGTTTTGTCAATTCTGGTTGTTTTTTTTTTTTTTTTAAATATGCCTCTGCTGTTTTATACACATACACAATTAGGTGGCACCTGAGCCACCTAGTTTAAGGCTCTCACCAGTATAACAGGTTGGACCTGAGCCCCAAAGCTGTCCACCGATCTAATCAAGTTAACTGTTCCTTTAACAAAAGCCTCATTTGCAATGAAGAATAAATACTTCTAAAGTGCTTTGACGTGCGACTGCCGGCATTTAACGGATATTGAGCCCTTGGAACCTACAGAGCATGAAGGAGTCAGTATGATTTCCGGGTGTAGCAAACACTTGGCCAGCTGAGTAACTAAAGAAAGTACAGCATGGTTACAGTGCCTCACTCCTGAATACAAGCATTCTGAAATTTTCCTAGCCCGTTTCAGCAAAAAAGAAAATAAAAGAACACCAACCTCTCTCACTAGTCCAAGCAACTCAGCTTCATAAGCTAGCACGTCCCCCATCGCCAAGCGGCACCGCCAGGGCTCACCGGCGACACACCTGGAGGGGAGAGGCAGCAGGCGGCACAGCGGCTCGCACAGCCGCCCACCTTCGGGCGAGCCGCGCGAGGAAGACCCCTCCGCAGGAGGCCGCCAAGGAAGCACCGAAGCCCGGCCCTGCCGA